>BQNB010007842.1:40597-92111 GCA_026074375.1 Tanacetum coccineum | reverse complement strand
ACTTAATGCAAGATATCTAACATAAGTCTTATTAAGCATAATCCAAAAACCAATAACAAATAATGTACATGTTTAAATATCTTGGTATGTGCTTAATTACACATACCATTTTTTATTAAAACCGGACTTAAATGACAAAAAACATACCAAAAATACATTGTATTTGTATGTTTTCATTTATATTGTGCAGGAAACGGATATCAAAGAAAAGGACGAAAAACGAAGCAAAAACGACAAAACCGAGCACGGAATTAGAAAAAGCGGAAAAAGTCAAAGTCAACAAAAGTCAGAGTCAAAAAGTCAACCCCGACAAAGTCAAAGACGAAGCCGACATCGAATAAATACTTAGTGGGCCCACCCGCACCCATCTAATGGGTCGGGTCAGCCCATTATTGTATTTAAAAGAAAGCTTAAAAAGCCTTATGCCACATTAGGACTTAACTAGTCCAAAAGGACTTAACTAGCTGTGTATATTTCTGTTAAGTTATAAGCCACAAAGGACTAACGATGCAAACAAAAGGACTAACTTTGCAACAACACCATATAAAATGAAGGGCTTAACCTGCCAAGTCCTTAAAAATTATAACACCACAAGGACTGAAATTGCAATACCACTTATCAAACAGAAGGGCCTAATCTGTCAAAACTCAAAACTTATACCCTGCACCCCATATCAAATCACTTTCCCGTTAAACATTTAGCACCATTCATCATCCCTTCCCTATCACTTTCCCACCTCGAAACCCCTTTCACACCATAACAAAACCATCACTTTCCCTTAAACCCCACCCCAAAACAACAAATTGCCACCTTGGCAATCTCCTTGAACACCATTGGACAAAAACGAATCAAGGGTCAAGATTGAGGGACTTGGAGAACAAGAAATTTTGATGGCTTAGATTGAGTTTGGCAACTCTCTCACATAACAAACACAGCTGCTCTACACACTCAGTAAAGAAGCACAACACAAAGACTCAAGACCTTAGATCTTTTAGTATATATATAGGCTAGTGTAGTTCAAAGTTTTTTTTGTCGAATTTTGTTTAGTCAAGCTTTGTATTAACAAATTTGTACCATTTTTATACTATAATTTACTTTTCAGTTAATGAAAATTTCAAGTTTACTTTAAATTCTGTCATTTACTTACATTGTCATTTAATTACTGTTTTTAAGCTCTTATATAAGTTTTTGAATCATTAAAGGTTTATATAAAGACTTGTCTAATTTTCTGTCTTAAAAAAACAAAAATCAAAAATCACAAAAAAAAGAATCTGTCAAAGAATACATTGAGCAAGGTAAATTATGGATGGCCTTGGGTTAGTGCTTCTTGGGAAGCTATATGATTGGTTTTAAGTGCTTATTGCCTTGCCAAAAGCTGTGGACCTTTGTGAGTTTCCATTTTCTCATTTTTCATTTTTGATTATTACTATTCATGTGCTTATTTATGCTTATTTGCAGTTTATTCTTGCTTATTACTGTTCTTTATGCTTACTTGTCTTTGTTTTATGCTTATATGTCCTTTAGTTAAATTTTTATTTAAAATTGCCTTAAGTAGCATAATCTGCATATTCTTTGTTTGCTTATTATATGTGCTTATTTGTGGTTGTATTTTGCTTAATCTTGCTTATTTTCCATTGTTTACAATCTGTCTTTAAAAAGCTTGCTTAAATCTTTGGGAAATGAGTTTTAAAATGAACTTTATAAATTAAAAGGGGTGTTTGGGACAGTAGGTCAAAGTGTGTCAATTTGGCTAAAAAACCATTTAAGTCACCTTGCCATCTTTAACAAGCTCATTTTAGTAGTTTTAATCAGTTTTTAAAAAAGTTTTAAAGTTAAAAGTTTGTTTTTAAGTTTTTTCTAAAGGGTGTTCAAAACTGTGGTTCAAAGACAGTTCAAAGACAGTTTCATAAGTGCTTATTTTAAGTTTTAGAGTTCTTTTAAAGTGTATAATGCAGTAGGATAAGTGTCTTTTAGCTTACTTGTGTTTTATCAAATCTGTCATAAAATTTGTCAAGTGTCTTCTCTATAAAAAAAAACTTGCCTTTTCAATTTGCATTTTTTATGCTTATTTGAATTTCAAAATACCTTTTGATTGTTGATATGTGTTCTTTGATGTCCAAATTTGATCTGTTTTGAGGTCCCATGTTCATAAGGTTCTTTTTGCTTAGCTTATTTTAAGCTCAAAAATTGTAATTTTCAACGAAAAAAGGGTTAAGTCTTGCTTAAATTTTGAAAACCAGCTTTTTCATCAAACGTTTTCAGGGCTTATATGAATTTCAAACTGTGTTTTGATTGATATTTTAGAAAGCTTATTGTACAAGCTTTTTAGGGGTATACCTCATTAAGCCATAAGGATCCACTTATGGGCTTAAAAATAAGCCCATAAGTGCCCCCTTGGCTGTTTTGATTGTCAGTTTTAGCCTCTTTGCTTATTTGCTTATTTTGAAGTTTCTGCTTATCCTTTTTGCTTATTTATGATTTGCTTTTGCTCATTAGGTTAGACTTAGGGCATTTTAGCTAATATAACTTAAGTTAGAGCTTATTTAAGCTTATTTTCATTTTAGCTTAAATTTTTTAGTAGAAAATCCCTTTAGTGATTATGTCATTTCTTGCTTAATTTAGCTTATCCTTTCTGCTTATTTTTGTTTATACATGCTTATTAGGACTATAACTTTACCTTTTTAAGCATATTTTCCTTTTCTTATTTGCTTATTATGTTTAAAAAGCCAAAAAGTTAAGCCTAAGTCACTTAGAGTAAAAAAGTGAATTCTGTCAGCTTTTCTTTGCTTATTTCTGGCTTATTTTTTTGTTTTAAAAAAGGTTGTCTTTTTAAAAGTTGCTTATTTAGGGCTTAAGTTTAAGTTTGTAAAAAAAAGTTCAAAAATAAAACACTTGGGAGAAGGGAAGTCAAGGGTGAGCAAGGCTCGAACCTCTGACCTCTACCCTCTCAACCAAGCATTTAACATACACACACTCTACCACCGGCACCAGTAGGGCCATCTGGTAGAGTTGTGCAAAATTTATTTCATAAGGGTTTTTTCCCTTATTTGCTTATCAGCCCCTTGTGGGCTTATTACAGCTTATAGCAATAAGCTGTTAAGCTGTTGGGTTGTTTTTATTTTTCTTAAGTTTAATACTGTTTAATGCACTTTCCCTGAATTTTTCAGATTTTTATAAAATAGTTTAGTATTTTTAATCATTTTATGTCATTAAAAGTGTTTTTAATTCATAAAAAATTATTAAAAAGTCAAAAAAATATAATTCTTGTTCTAAAATTTTCTTTTATCATTTAGCACTTAGGAGAATTAGATTTGCATCTGTAGGGTTAAAATTTCACAATTTGAATTTTTAAAGAACGGGATTGAATCCCGTTCACGTTTTTCGTGTTTTTAAGCTTTAAACGCTTTCGTTTTTGGCTTAGTTTTCTTAGTTCTTGCATTTTAGTCATTTAGGGTTTATTAAAAGTTAAAAATCATTTTAGGATAAAATTTTGATAAATTAGGTTTTTTTTTAAGTCGCGTTTTTTTTAGGATTCCCGTTATCGTTTTAGGGTTTTAGCTCTTATAACCTTCATCTTTAGTTTGCCTTAATTATTTTTCCTGTAGTTTTAGAAATTAAATCCAATCAAATCTTGTTCCATTCAAACATCAAATATCAAACCGACTTTCGACTTTCCATTGCATTCCTCGACGGGAAACGACCCGGGAGATTTTAGATTTTACTTTGGTCAAAAGTAATTTTTTTGAATCTTTTGGAATACGTATACTATATATATTATAATTACCCCTAAAAAGGTGATTATCAATTATATATTATTTATACGTACCTAAAGCTAGAGATCAATACACATACCTTTTACCTAATAAAACGAGCTAAAAAGAACAAAAATTCACAAAAATGCATTGTATTTATTTGTTTTGTGAATTATGTCTTGCAGGTACGGATAATAATTAAAAAGGAAAAAAACGAAGCAAAAACCGACAAAACCGAGCACGGAAATGGAATGAGCGCGAAAAAAAACGAGGCCGAAGGTGAACCCTTATTTTACAGACCAACCCGAGCCCACTTAGTGGGCTAGGTCAGCCCACAAGCTTTAAATCCTAAATCTAAAACCCAAATAGGCCCAAAACCTTTCTTTCATCTCGACCCAAAATCCCTTTAATATTAAAATGTAAGCCTAGTCAAGTCAAACCCCCAATTCAAAGTCAAAATTACAATACACTTGGGTCAAATTAATGTTTATCCACCCCTTTCCCTCCCATTTTTCACAGAGCAATCGATTAACTCATGGTTAATCGAATCCACTCTCACACACTCCTTCAAATCCTTCTAGAAGCACACGCAACAAGCATGACTCTGCCATGTCAGAGTTAGGATGGCAATCCCGAGGCCAATCATTGGATATGAAGACGTCACAACAAATGGAGGGCTAGGATTGATGGATTGAAGCGGAGTAGAAGATTGAAGGGTCAGGATTAAAGCTTGGAGAGAACTCATCAAGCCTCTCACACAACAAACACACATGGATTTTATAAATAGAGAAGATATTTTCACATTTGTACTGGTTAGATTTTAGGATTAGCTTAGGAGTAGTATAATTTTACTTTAAGTTTTATTTATAGCTTCTTTGTCTTTTAAATTCAGTATTTTCCATTTCCAAGCTTGCTATTATTTCATATAGCAACCCAGTCATCATCTTAAAGGCAAGTATTTCAAAAAGAAAACTTGATCTCACAACAAGAATTTATTCTCGGGCATGGTCTACATTATGACCATGCAATGGCTTGTGTTTACTTTGCAACACAACTCGTCCTTCTGATATTTCCATAAGCGTATGTGTCAGTGCACTTATGTGTAAAAATAAGAGAAATCTTATTTACAATTGTTGTTTGTTTTTCATAATAAAAACATTTTATCATCAGAAAATATTTTTTCAAAGACATTCGACTTCTCAAACAACGACTATAACTCTTTAAATAGAAAACGGGTCATTGCTTGAGGGGGAGAAAATGTCAAATTTATCTTCTTTAGAAAGTCATTTGATAAAAGGAATAAAGGTTTTTAAACAATAACGGAATATCAGTTATTAAGGAAAGTTAATTAAGTTTAGCTTAAGTGTGCCTTAAATATTATTTGTTTATGCCTTTTGTGAGAATATATGCAAATTAAGTTGTTAGGTTTGCTAGTTAAAAACTAAAAGGACCATTTGTGCCATTGTGCTAACTTGTTATGCCTAAATAAACTTATAATTAAAAGGTGCAAAGGATACTATACATGAGGGGGTGAATGTGTCAAAAACTAAAAAAGTCTTATAACACCCCACCCCTTTACGATCGTCACACACTGTTAGGAATATTGTAATAGTTAGTTATTACTAGTAGGTATGTAGTTCCTACTAGTAAGGATAACTTCATAGTTAGTGTCGGCAGACCAAATATGGTTCCTGCTGGTAGAACAATACTTAGTCCTGGTAGTATTATATTAGGTTCGGGTTAGTAGTATAGTTAGTTAGTGATAAGGATATGCTTGAGCTATCTTAGGAAATGATAGTGCATATCTCTTTGACGCGTTTTGTGTAACAGGCGGTTAGGGTTTCAGTAGTATATAAGAAACCCAACCCACATCCGAGAAAAAGAATTCTTCTCCTTGTTAATCAATAGAAATCCATAGAAGGATCTTTTAGTTTAATAGTCTTGTTCTTCTTATAGGCTTTGTCTAATTTCCGCATAGACATTAGCTTTGTTTAGCAAGAGTCTCTCTTGTGATTAGCTTGTGATTACATAGGTTAATCACCATCCTTAACAGGTAGTAAAGATCTATCTAGAGTGGGATCCAACAAGTGGTATCAGAGCTTGTTGAGAGTCTCTGGATAAGAAGAACACGTAGATCTAGACTCTTAGAACCTTAAACACATCCAAAAACATTCATTATCCCTACCACAACCTTTTCAAGATGTCTGACCATGATGATGATGCTTCTGATATTAATAATGGCAATGCTCAACCACAACAACAGCAAAACATTCAACCTTAAATCATCACCACTGTCTCGAACAACAATGCAAAGTTTCCTTATTTGAAGAAGGATGAGTATGAGGTCTGGGCTATGAAGATGGAATACTGGATCACAAACAATGATATGAATATCTGGAAGGTGATTCAAAATGGCAACAGCTTAAAAAGGACTGGAAGAGATCGTGATGGAAGGGTCATTATTCTTCCCCCAACGACTGCAGATGAACACATTGCTGTTCAGAGGGAATCAAAGGCAAGAACTACCTTGCTTCAGTCTATTCCTGATGATCATGTGGCTGATTTCCATTATATGGATGATGCAAGGGATATATGGAATGCAGTCAAAGCTAGGTTTGGTGGAAATGCCGAATCCAAAAAGATGAGAAAGTCCATGCTGAAGCAAGAATTCTCAGAGTTCAGAATTAGTGAATCAGAGGGATTGCACAAAGGGTATGACAGGATGCAGAAGATTCTAAGTCAGCTTAACCAACTCAAGGCCAAGCCAGAGGATGAAGATATTAATCTCAAGTTTCTAAGAGCTTTGCCTTCATCATGGTCTCAGGTAGCTTTAACCTTGAAAACCAAAGGTGGACTTGAACTTCTTTCTTTTGATGATTTGTACTACAAGTTGAAGACTCTTGAGATAGATATCAAAGGATATTCTACTCATTCCTCAAGTCAATCTCCAAGCCATTCTGCATTTGTTAGTACTACTAGTACTAGCAAAAAGATGTCATATGCAGAAAGCCCAAGCTTCTCCTCATCTACTACTTACTCTGCTCCATCAAGTTCTAAAGCTAGATCTCACAGTTCTGGTAA
This sequence comes from Tanacetum coccineum, assembly GCA_026074375.1. NCBI lineage: Eukaryota > Viridiplantae > Streptophyta > Magnoliopsida > Asterales > Asteraceae > Tanacetum > Tanacetum coccineum. The sequence goes on along the minus strand of BQNB010007842.1, from coordinate 85,278 downwards.
TGTGCTTCAAGATGTTCTTCACTCTCTTGTAGCTGAAAGTGAACCAGAACAACAAGTAGCTTATGAAGATTTTGAGCAGATAGACAAATTGGACTTAGAAGAGATGGATATCAAATGGCAAATGGCTATGTTGTCAGTCAGGGTGAATAAGTTCGAGAAAAAGGCTGGAAGGAAGATTGAGTTTGATAAGAAAGAAGCTGCTAGGTTCAACAAGAAAGCAGTTAGATGCTATAAGTGCTTGCAAAAAGGGCACTTTGCAAGAGAATGCAGAGCAAAAGGGGGAAATGAAAAGAGATATTCATCATTCAAGATTCAGGAACTTGGGAAAAAGGAGGCTGATACTAAAGCCTTAATAACAGTTGACACATTGGAGAATTGGAAAGAACATGAATCTGGGGATGATGAGGGTTTTGCTCCCAAAGAGTATGGAATGGTTGCTGGTTGTGGTGCTGCTTGTGAAGAAGGTGCTGCTGAAGTATATAGCTTGATCACTGGGAATGGTACTGATGCTGCTGCTGGAGAATTTGCTCTCATGGGCATGACCTCTGAGGTACAAAACTGTCCTTTTGGTTGTGAACATAAATTTAATAATCTTCAAAAACAGTATAATGATCTAAATGAACAATATAATGAGTACTATATACAGGTTCAGGCTTATAAAAACTCTCTTAAAACATTAGAAAAACAAAAGAGAGTCTATCAGCAAAATCAGTTAGGATATGAAGAAAAGATTAGAGTATTGTCTATTGAATTAGAAAATACAACTAATCTACTGAAACATTCTGAAAGAATAAATGTTGAAGCAGAGATAGCAAAGAAAGATTTACAGACTAAACTGGATAATCATTTAGCAAAGACTGAAAAGTGGACATCTTCTTCTAAAAACCTGTTCAGATTAATTGATAGTTCCATGTCTGTAAGAACAAAAGTGGGTTTGGGATTTGATAAATATATAGGGGAAAGTGAGTTAGGATGGGATGACTCTGAATTTAGTATCTTTACCCCTAAGTCTGAAGAAGTGGAAGGTAGACCTCTATTTCATAAGTTTACCAAAGCTGATGGAATGAAAGCAGTTCCTCCACCTCTTTCTGGGAACTACATTCCTCTATCAGACACCACTGACCTTGATGAAACACAAATGACATATGGTAAAAAGTCTACTTGCTCTATTGACTCTATTTCTGTGTCTAATGACTTTGTCTCTTGTGATAACAGTGACAAGTCTTCAGAGATCAAGTCCAATGACTATGCCTTCTGTGTGTCAAGTGTCAAGTCTTCAGAACCCATGACTGCAGACTCTTCTTCAAATGCATCTACTTCCAGTGTATCCACACATGCAAGTGAAGCTAATTTAGAGTCTAGTGAAGGGACAACTATCCAAGAACCCATTATTGTTCAGGAGTTACCTAGTTTTTCTTGTACTGATAAGGATGTAAAAACTTCTAGGACCCCTTGTAATAAGAATGGTTATTTTAATAAAAAGGCAAGTCATTTTAGGAAAAATAATTCTTCTGCTTCAAAGTCTTGTTTTGTATGTGGTAGTTATCTTCATCTCATTAAGGATTGTAATTATTATGAGACACAATATGCTAATGATTTTGATGGTGTGGGATATCCTCAAAGGGAACCAATTTGGGACAATGCTACTAGGGTCACTCAGTCAAATCAATTTGTCCCACAAGCAGTACTTCTCAGGTCTGGCAAGGTTTCTATTCCTGCTGCTAGACCAAACCAGGTTCCTGCTGGTAGGCCAAAACCAGTTTCTACTGGTAGGCCAAAACTAGTTTCTACTAGTGCACCAGTTTCTACTGGTAAGCAAAATAGGCCTCCTCCAGTTCATGCTGGTAGAAGAAATTCTTCTTCAGTTACTTCTGGTTGGTGGCAAAGTACTGCTAGACCTATGACCCATTTGCCTACACCTACGAGATCTTATTTTCAGACCTCCACACCATTTGGACCTCATGTTTATTACAATCAAATGCATTACGATGGGGATAGATGGGCAACTGCTGTTAAGCCCTCAGCAGGTTGTTCTTGGAAGTCACATAGAAATAAAGTGTACAAGGTACCCAAGAACAATGGTGGATCTCACATATCTACATGGCCTAAATTTTCAGATCCACAAGGCAGACCCAAGTCAGGAATGGCTTGGGCCCCCCTTAGAAACTAATTGTTCTTTTGTAAAATTTTGTACAGGTCAATCTCCATACAGATGCTGGAGATGAAGGGATAGTAAATAGTGGTTGTTCTTTGCAGTATGACTGGCAACAAGGAAAGATTGGATGACTTTCAACCTTTTAAAGGTGGCAAAGTGACTTTTGGAGGTGGTGAAGGGCGAATAACTGGAAAAGGGACAATCAGGACTCCTAAGTTGGATTTTTGAAAAATGTTACTATTGTGAAGGAACTTCAACAATTCAACTTGTTCTTAGTCTCTCAGATTTGTGACAAGAAGAATAGAGTTCTCTTCACAGACACTGATTGTCTTATCCTCTCCAACGATTTCAAACTCCCAGATGAAAGCATGGTGTTACTCAGAGTTCCAAGGAAGCACAATCTGTATAATTTTAACTTGAATAATCTTGCTCCCAAAGAAAATTTGGCTTGTTTGGTGGCCAAAGCTTCTTCTGATGAAGTTGTAAAGTGGCATAGAAGGATGGGTCATGTGAACTATAAAAATATGAATAAGTTGGTAAAAGATAACCTTGTCAGAGGTCTTCCCCCAAAGCTTTTCAAAAATGACCATACTTGTGTTGCATGTTGCAAAGGCAAGCAACACAAAGCCACCTATAAGGCCATTACTGCTGTAAGCTCCATTTCTGAGCCTTTGCAATTGCTTCATATGGACCTCTTTGGTCCTACATCCATTCGAAGCATAGACCACAAATATTACTGCCTTGTGATCACTGATGACTATAGCAGGTTTTGTTGGGTTTTCTTTCTAGAAACTAAGGATGAGACATATCCAATCCTTAAGGACTTTATTTTCCTTGTAGAAAACCAGTTGAATAAAAAGGTAAAAGCTATTAGATGTGATAATGGTACAGAGTTTAAGAATGCAAAATTGATAGAACTCTGTAAGGAAAAAGGGATAAAGAGGGATTACAGTAATGCTAGAACCCCTCAGCAAAATGGAGTTGCTGAGAGGAAAAATAGAACCCTCATAGAGGCAGCTAGAACTATGTTAGCTGACTCTAAGTTACCTACTATGTTTTGGACTGAAGCAGTAAGTACTGCTTGTTATGTCCTAAATAGAGTCTTGATAACAAACCCTCACAATAAGACACCTTATGCTTTGTTGACTGGGAAGACTCCTTCCATCAGTCATTTTAAACCCTTTGGGTATCATGTGACCATTTTGAATACCAGTGATCATTTGGGTAAATTTGATGGGAAGGCTGATGAAGGGTATCTTGTTGGACACTCTGCCAGTAATAAAGGTTACAGGGTATATAACATGGCTAACAAGAGGGTTGAAGAAACAATGAATCTGAGGTTTCTGGAGGAAAGGGCTAATATCCAGGGAATTAGTCATGAGTGGTCTTTTGATCTTAACTATTTAACTAATTCCTTAGGCTATAATCGTGATAAAGCTAATCAGTTTGCAGGTACACAAGATGTTTCTTCTAACCCTGCAAGTTTCCAGGATGATGATTCAGATTATGACAGTGATGAGCAAGTTATTCTAGTCCCCTCTATATTCCAAACAACATTCCCAGTAGTCCTGAGCCTAAAGATACATAAGATGCTTCACAGTAATGGGTGAACAGTTGATAGCTGCTGAAGACATTTTCAACATGAGCTTGCAAGGCTGAAAATCGGAACCAAGATCCACCAATGAGCTAAGACTGGATTGGGGTTTTGCAAAGAAGATGCTGAGTAACTTCCGAAGATAAGCCATAGCAAAAACAGTTCCTCCTGGTAGCATACCAGTTCCTACTGGTAGCATCCCAGTTCCTTCTGGTGATACAATGGTTTCTCCTAGTGATGTTTTAGTTCCTACTGGTGGTGTTCTAGTTCCTTCTGGTAGTCCAACTGACTCATTCTTTAATGCTGAGCCTACAACTCGATTCTCCAGTCCATCAGACCTTGAAATAAAGAAACCTACACTGGTATTTTCTTCTCTACATCATATGATGAAAGTTTGGTGCTGATCTAAACAATTTTAGCATCAAATGTGGAAGTCCTACCTGGGCTACGTAAGCAGATCAATACAGTACTCGTCCTTAGATCTTTATTGGGGAACCAAATTCATCTGTTTAAACAAGAAGTCAGGTTCACAAGAACACTACTGGTGAAACTGCTTTCCTCAGTTATATTTAGGATCAACAAAGAAACAATCACACAGACTTTTAGCATTGTCTGTTTGCTTGTTTTCTTTCTCAAGTTGAACCATGAAGTGTAGCTCAGGCTCTTGAAGATCCAAGCTGGGTTGATGCTATGCAGGTAGAAATGCAACAGTTCAAGTTTCAAAATGTATGGATTCTTGTTGATTTGCATGAAGGTAAATATGCAAATGGGACTAAGTGGAATACTCAAAAACAAGAGAGATGCCAGAGGGGATTGTTGTCAGAAACAAGGCTAGACTTGTAGCTCAAGGACACAGACAGGAGGAGAGCATTGATTATGATGAAGTCTTTGCTCCAGTTGCAAGAATAGAGGCAATCATATTGTTTTGAGCATTTCCTTTATCATGGATTTATGGTTTATCATATGGATGTTAAGAGTGCATTTCTTTATGGAAGCATTGATGAGGAGGTATATGTCACTCAACCTAAGGGATTTGTGGGATCCTCAATATCCAAGAAGGTCTATCAATTAGTCTAAAGCTCTATAATGGGACTTCATCAATCACAAGAGCTTGGGTAAATGCAACCTTTTTCTACCATTTTTGGCTAAAACATGTGTTACAGAAAGGCCATCAGGGGGGGTCCCCACCCATTGACAAGACTCTCTTTCTTAAGAAGCACAAAAGAGATATCATCCTGGTACAAGTTTATGTGGATGACATCATCTTTGGATCTACAAAGAAGGCCTGGTGTGATGAATTTGAGGCCTTGATGAAGGGAGAATTTGAAATGAGTGCTATGGGAGAACTTATTTTCTTCCTAGGATTAACAATGTTTCAGCAAAGACCTGATGGAATCTTTATTGGCCAAGACAAGTATGTGCAAGAGATCCTGGAGAAGTTTGATTTGGAGAGTGTCAGGACTGCAACTACACCCTATGAAGCTCCAAAGCCTAAGTCCAAGAATGAACCTGAATCCTATAAATGTACATTTGTACAGATCCATGATAGGTTCACTAATGTACTTGAACAAGCTTCAAGGCCTGATATAATGTTTGCAGTCAGTGCTTGTTCAAGGATCCAGGTCACTCCAACTACTTCCAATTTGGAAAGCATGAAGAATTATTGTACAAGAATCATAAAGGCCAACCTAAGTTGGGGTTACGGTAAAATAACCCTAGAGAGTCACCTTTTGTGCTTGAAGCTTATAGTGACAGTGATTATGCTGGGGCAAACAAGGATAGGAAATCCACAACTGGTGGATGTCAGTTTCTAGGTAGGAGGTTGATCTCATGGCAATGCAAGAAGCAAACAATTGGCTACCTCTTCTACTGAAAGCTGAGTATGTTGTTGCGCTAACTGCTATGGTCAGGTATCTCTGATGACAAAAACAATGTTTAGATTATGGTACAACCATTATTAATACCAAAAACTTTATTTAACCAAAGTACCATTTTGCATGTTAAAAAAACCAGTTTTTCACCAAACGACTAAGCACAAGAAATTAGGCAACCATTCATAAGAGATGCTAAAGAAAAGAAACTTAATCAAGTGCTTAAAATACATACTGATGATAATGTGGCTGATTTGTTTAACCAAGCATTTGATAGACCTAGTTAATCTTCATGTGGTTTAACCTTGGGATCCAATCCATAGATGCTTTGATTGAGGGGAGGATTTGAGTCCAAGGGGAGGACTGTTGTTGTATAATTTTCTAAAAAGTTGGTTTTTAAATTTTTTTACCAATTAGTTTTTCTTGCTACAATATGTTTCTCCTAGTAGTTTTAACTTTTTCTTCTGGTAGTTTTAACTTTTTCTTCTGGTAGTTTTAATTCCTCTTGCTTGTCTGTAATTCGTTCCTTCTGATAGTTAATTTTCCTTTCCATTTTCTTGTATATGTCTTGTGTGTATTAGCCTCACCTTTTGCAGACTAATGGTTCAAGAGGGTGGATTAGTGATTTTCTAGTGCTCTACATGGACCAGGTGGCCGTATTTTGATGACAACGAGTTCATACTGGTAGGTTAAGTGTTCCCTCTGGTGTTCCCAGAGTTCCTACTGGTAGTTTCATTTTTCCTACTGGTTGACCACTTCCTACTGGTAATGTTAATTTTCCTTCTGGTTGACTTTTCTTTGTGCTGGTTATGTCCGTTCGTGCTGGTAGATTAAATTGAGTTTTATCTTAATTAAAGGTTACCATTGAGATATTGTTGGCATTTAATTCGTCAAAGGGTTTCCAACTTAAATGGATAATTACTGTTTTCTCACATTTTAACAGTTACTTTTTCATTAAAACCCTAATTTCCAAACGGTCCAATAGACATTGAGATCATTCCTCTATATAAATTCAATTACTACTCTCTACCAGTATCAACTCTCATTGCGATCAACAACTAGCACAAAATCTCAATCCTATTTCAAAATCCTCAATGGCCGCACTAAGATACAGGGATGAACACAACAAAGTGGGTTATTTGCAAAAACCCAAAGGCAGTGATGATTATCATCAGGTTCTTGACTTCTTGAGCGCTTCTTACATCAGGTTTGCTCTCACTAATAACCCCATCATCTTTGACTCATTAGTCAAACATTTCTGGTCTACGGCTACACTCAGGTCTCCTGAGTTAGGTCCTCTAGCTATCCTAGTTACCATTGATGAGACTCCCTACACCATTACTGAGGACTCAGTAAGGAGTCAACTTCAATTGGCTGATGATGGTGGTATTGATGATTTACCCATTGCGGAAATCTATTCTGGAATGGATACCCTTGGGTATGTCACTGAAGGCAAGTTAACCTTTTACAAGAACAAGTTTTCACCTCAATGGAGGTTTTTGGTTCACACCATCCTTTATTGTCTCAGTACCAAGTCTGGTAGTTGGGATCAATTTGGTAGCCCACTTGCTGTTGCTCTTATTTATCTATCTGATGGGAGAAAAATTAACTAGTCTAGCTACATTTTTAAGGGGGTGATTAGTAACATAGGAAATGCTAAAAAGTTCTTAATGTATCCTAGATTTCTTCAAACCATTTTGGGTATAAAGAAACTCTAATATAAGTCCATACCAAAGTGTTTAAGCTATCTATCAAAACTTTTTCTAATATAGATAGAGTAATAAAAAAGAAGCTCAACTTTGAGGGGCAACCTATGCCACTTTTAGCTGCCATTCTTTCCCAAGCTCAAGCAGGTAAAGGTGCAGGGGTAGCGACACAAGCTGTCCTACCACCCATACCTGAAACTATTCTTGAGACTAGGCCTGAACCTGACCAACCTCAAGACCATTTGTCTACACCCCCAAGACAACAAACTTCTGACCCTATTGCTCCAGTCTCAGAGCCATGTTAAATGTTCAGACCCAAAACATTGCACCTTCTCACTAGCCTATGAGACTGAATGAAGAACCCTTCACTTCCACCATGTAGAAGATGAACTTTAGGAGGTTTTCTTTCCATGCAACTCCACCAGGTCCACTCAAGCTCCCCCTGCGAGGTCACACTTTAGAGATGTGCCGAGGACCTTATTACACTAAACGCTTTGTCCTCTGCAGGTTTTCTACTTTTGTGCAGAAGGTAAATTCTTTGGAAACTTAGCTCAAGGCACACAAGAAGCTATTTAAGGATGTGGTGATAAAGTTGGTCAAGAAAGTCAAAGCAATGGAGGTAAAACTCAAGACCAAGAAAAGGAAGGTGGTTGTAAGTGATTCTGACCAAGAAGAAGTAGAGAGCAAGCTGGATTTGGATCTCTGATTGCATAGCTAATGCAGCTGGACTGTTGAATCCAAAATTCCTCCTGGTGGTGCTTCTAATAATTATGCTGCTAGTTCCCATATTCCTACTGATGTTCCTACTGGTGGTGACTTTGCTCTTGCTCATTCTACATCACCATCCAGAGATCCTTTCAAGGGAAAAGGTGTTGCTAAGCCTTCTTCCCCTATTTAGAATAGAACCAGAAGCAATCCAGCAGATGAGAGCTGAGTGGAAATTGAAGCTACAAGATTAGAAGCTCCTTGAGAGGTGAAAAGATCTGAGAAAGAACAAAGCTGAAATTGCAAGACAGGATTCAATTTATGGCAAAGCATTGGACCAAGAGGTAGAGATAAGTTCTGCTCTCAGTAGGGAGACCAGACAGCATAGGTTCATTCATCTGCAAAGCATTATTATGATGCAGATGATGACATCATGGCTTCAATGTTCATGCCATGCATCCTTTCTTTTGAGCTTACTGTGTGTTAGATGTGAATGATGATAATTTTGCTGAGAGGATGGTTGCAGTAATCAATCAAAGGAAGAGAGCATTTGCTGAACAAACGGCATAAAGATAAGAAGTGAAACCATGGACACAAGCTCAACAAAGGGAATACATGAGAGTATTTGTCAAGAATCAGAGTACCACCATTTACTCTACTGGCTGGTCTATGAAATATGTGAAATCCTTGACTGATGAGCAACTCATAGCTGAGTTCGAGAAGATCAGGATGGCTGTGGCAGATCTTAAGTCTCAAGAACTCAGAAGGACTCTGAAAAGAGCTGGTGAAGCTCTGGAACCAGACACTTCAAAAAAGCAAAAGTCTACTAAAGCCCCCATTCCATCTGTGCCTGATGTTCCCCAACCACCAGTTGTTTCTTCACCCAAATCTTCTGGCACAAGGAGGAAGTCTCTTGGCAGGAATCGTTTAACTAAGCCCAAATCTATACTTAAAGAATTGGATTTAGATGTAGATGATAAGACATTCATCAAGGTTGTTTCTGATGAGGACTCTACAGATAAGGCTCTTATTCTTTGGTCTGCTCTTGCTGGTTGGGAGGTGATCTATACTCCTTTAGGAGAAATTAATGCTCTTTACAGGACGGATCAGTCTATCAAACATTTTACCACTCTAAGGGAGATCCTTCATATGGTGGATAGACAGGATCTATTGAAGTTGTATGGCATGGTAGTCACATACTATGAAAACCATCTTGTTGCTGGTGCTAGATTGATGTTATGGGGTAATCTTCAGGTGTTGATGGATTCTCAAGAAGGTGGTAAGGGTTCTTTCGTTTGGAATAATCAATCTCATTGGCAGATTAGAAGTTGGAGGCTGTATACTCTTTCCAATGTTCATGTCTTGGAAACTGTTTCTGGAGAGGTGTTGTACATGTTTGTAGATGTATCTTATCCTCTCTCAGTGAAGCTCATGGAAAGGATGCTAAAGCACAAGTTGGAGATTGACAAGGATGTTGTGGGCAATGACATGACTACTGCTGAGCAATTGATTCCGGTTCATCAAGAATCAAACTTCCGGCTGCCTCAAGTTCCTCCTGCTTGATCTAGTAACTCAGTAACTCCTTGTAATATATTCTACTTTTTGCTGTGTCAAACTATCTTTGAATATATAACTCTTTTTTTGTAGTTTGTCTTAAATGGTTTTCACTTTTTGTTTTAGTAACAAGTGTTTTGTTAAAAGGATTTTGGCAACTGACAAGCTTTTGCAAACTGTTCAAATAAGTTTTGAGTCTTTGGTGTGCAAAGTTGTTTTTGTTTCAGGCACACATGGTCTATAAAGTAAACTATTTTCAGGGTTTGGGTGTTGGTTAACCACCACACAACAAATGGTGTTCAACTCACCATGTCTCACAGACAAGAAAGAGTTGATTCACCATGAGGGTACGGCTCTGGTGTGACTCTCAAATCCGTTGATAGCTTTAATAGTTTGCTCAAAACTATAGGGTCTTTAACTCACCCATGCTTCATTTGCTGAGAGTTAAATGGTTCTCAATTACCAGGCCTCTCAGGCTAGAATTAATTGAACTATGGTTTCAATTCCCAGGTCTTTTAGGCTAGAATGAATTGATATAGCTGTAATGGTTTGCTTAAAACCATAGGGTCACTCAACTGGCCAATGTTTGAAGTACCAATTAGTTGAGATGGTTTGCAATCCACCATGGGAGCAACCCTTTCTGGGTCCCAAGGATTGCCTAGCCCACAAGCAAACGGCTATGTGGTAAAGGCTAATAAAATCCGTTTATGGCTGTGATGATTTGCCAAAAATCATTAGGGTATTCCAATTCACCAATGATTCATGTTCTAAGAGTTGGACTGGTTCCTAATTCACCAGGGTGATGTCATGATTCCACCAAAGGATTAGCTAGCCCAAGAGTTAATGGCTACTTGGTAAAGGCTTCATAAATCCATTACTTTTCTTAGATTCACCTCTCCCCGGAGTTAACACACCATGGGATGTGATGAGAATAGTCTGTAACCCTGAATTGATGTACCTAATTGTCATTGTTGCTGAGGTGGTTACATATGAAGACTAATCTGCTTGCCAAATAGACATTCAGCTGATATGTGCAGAAGTATTCAAGTGTTCTTATCAAGATTCATGCAGATTAGAGTTGCTGTTTACACGGTTTAAAGATGTTGTTGTTCAATCCTCAAGAGTCCACTGAAAGATCTATCTAGAAACTTGAAGTTAACTACGTCAAATTCAAGTTTAAGGGAGGATTGTTAGGAATATTGTAATAGTTAGTTACTACTAATAGGTATGTAGTTCCTACTGGTAGAGTATAAGTTCCTACTGGTAGGTATGTAGTTCCTACTGGTAAGGATAACTTTATAGTTAGTGCTGGCAGACCAAATATGGTTCCTGCTGGTAGAACAATAGTTAGTCCTGGTAGTATTATATTTGGTCCGGGTTAGTAGTATAGTTAGTTAGTGATAAGGATATACTTGAGCTATCTTCGGAAATGATAGTGCATATCTCTTTGACGCATTTTGTGTAACAGGCGGTTAGGGTTTCAGTAGTATATAAGAAACCCAACTCACGTCTATAAAAGGGTAACGAATCCGAAAAACACAATTCTCCTTGTTAATTAATAGAAATTCATAGAAGGATCTTTTAGTTTAATAGTCTTGTTCTTCTTATAGGCTTTGTCTAATTTCCGCACAGACATTGGCTTTGTTTAGCAAGAGTCTCTCTTGTGATTAGCTTGTGATTACATAGGTTAATCACCATCAATAACAGGAAGTAAAGATCTATCTAGAGTGGGATCATACACTTTTTTAGGGGAGGTGTTTTCTGAAATATTTCTAGCCGTTTTTAGGTAGAAAATTTGAATTCAAAATATTTATTTGAATAAAACATTTCTTTTAAATCTAAAAATATTTTGTAAAAGATATAAAAATGTGTGTGACATTTTTATAAAAAAATGTGAGGTTAACAAAAAATTTCTTTGATCATGAGATGCATTAAGCATATGTTTATTTATACCTTTAAGTGATTAAATTTTCAAAATGAAAATTTAGTACTAATTACTTGTTTACAAATAATTTTTCATTAATCGTTTTTACATTTTGTGATTATCAAAATGTAGAGAGGTCGAAAAATATTAATAACATTTTTAGGCATTATTTCTATCAACAGATTGCATAGGTTTGACTTAGATTAGAATTAACTTAGATTAGTAAACCAAAATATTAATAAATTGAAAGATTTAACCTCGCTTCAAGTGTTCGACACCCTACTTACCATGAATCTACCACCGACCGGGTACTACCCATTAAAGTGTTGTTTTTGGTTAAGTCGACAAAATATAAATTTAAAACTTGAATCATAAAAATATACACCACACAACGACACATCAATCACTGATTTCATTTTCTAGACTATTCCTAATAGCTTTTAGATGTTTGTTCTTAGTGATTATTTCTAGACTCATCTTACACAACCTATTATATTCATTATCTAAGATAATATCATCTATTGACGAGTTCTCATCACTAAAGTAAGAGGATTAAGAATGTACCTCGCTAGATGCATAAGCCATGAGACAAGTTTTATCTTTAGCCTTTTCATTATCTTCCTCACCGCTATCGCTCCAAGAACCTCAGACAAAAGCTTTTTGGTTCTTGTCTCTCGGTGGTTTCGGACATTCTTCAATAAGATGATTCGGGTCTCTACATCTAAAACATTTCCTATTACTTTTGTCGTTCTTTTCGTCTCGGCTTCTTTGGAATGTATTTTTGTCATTCTGTGGTTGTCTTACGAACCTACCACTTCTCTTGAAGAACTTCTTGAAGTCTCTAACTGCCATGGCATACTCTTCGTCTTCATTTCCGGAAGTCAAACTTTCCTTATCACTAGATTCCTTTTTAGCCTTTAAATCAAGAGATTTCCTTTCTCCTTTAGCTTTGACTATTTCAGAATCTTTCTTGATGATCATCTTATGAACTTTGAGGTTCTCGATGAGTTTATCAAGTGATAGTGATGTCAAGTCTTTCGACTCTTCGATCGCCGTGACCTTTTCTCTCCATTTAGGATGTAGAGCCCTAAGAAACTTTCTAACTTAGTTCTTGCTAGAGTAACCTTCATCAAGAGCTTTTAGACTAGTAATAATAGTATTAAATCTAGCAAAAGCACTATCTATAGATTCGTCTTCGGAAATAACGAATTGTTCATATTGTTGTACCAAAAGGTCAATCTTGTTATCTTTGACTTGACTATTACCTTGATGGGTAATTAACAAGGTTTTTCAAATTTCTTTTGCCGTATTACACATGAAAATTCTTTCATATTCTTTCATAGGCAAAGCGTTGTAAATAACCATTTTAGCTTTGTTATTTTTTGCAAGTCTCTTTTTAAGATCATCGTTTTGTTTTTCAAAAGGGAAGACCTCATCTAATTTGGTTTCCGGATTATTTTGAATAGGTAGAAAATCACCCTCAGTAATAACATGTCAAAGATCAAGATCTTTTGATTTCACATATGTTTCAAATCTATTTTTCCAATAAATAAAACCATCACTTTCGAAAAGTGGTGATCTTTGCATAGATTGCCCTTCTAGATATTTGTCGAATATCCATAGATCGATCCAAGCTTTAAAATACAATATATTTTTAAAATTTTGAGTGACCCCGGCTTCTGATACCAATTGTGAAAACTAAAGGGGGAAGGGTTGGATAGTTTACCGGTTAATTGGCGTTTTAAAACTTTGGTTATAAAAATGTTTGATTCGAGTATATGTGATATCAATCAACAATATTCACAACCAATATATCTAACTATGAACAATACAAACACAATATAAATATAAACCATGAAGTATAGAATGAAGGTAAAGAGATGAGAGATTGAACAATCAAACCACAACACCGAGAATTATAGTGGTTCGGCTACGAAGCTCTTCTTCGCCTTACTCCACTCCCCGAGTATCCGACTCGAGATTTTAATATGTCAACAAGCTCCCTTTAGGTGGAGAAAACCGTTATACGTCGCTTATCCGGATTTCTGACACTAAGCTAAATGTCGAGTCCTAATCTTAGCTAGAACCAATCTACACCTTCACTAATGTATTTTAAGGCCTAAAATACTAACCGACACACAATCAACTATTCCGGATTTATACACTATCCGGATCTACACAACTACACAAGAATAAAACAATAGATGTTGAATCCTTAAAAGAAGATAGAAGAAGATCACTAATTTACAACACTTCATTTCTTGGCGAATACGTAGGTTCTTCTCTTGCACTTGATAGAAGAAGGAAGAGGAGAAGATTGGATCACTTGAAACAATATTAATCAAGTTAGTGACCAAAGAATTTTAGAGAGGTGGGAGGTTTTTAGAGAGAGAAAGAGATCGAAAAATGTGTGCAAAGATGTTTGCCAACTGCCAGGGAATAATGCAGTATTTATAGGCAAAGGGGAGTAAGGTCCACTAGGGGCGGTCCTGGCGGTCCCACATATATCTGGGGGACGTCCTACCTATTTGGGGGCCGCCCCTAGGTAGACGCTCCTATTTTTGTCCTTTTGTTAGGAAGTTGTTTTTTGGTCCAGAGTTTTTTGTTTTGGGAGGAAAACCAGATTTGAAATTTAAATCCTTTATTAAAACATTTCTTTAAAATTAAAAACATTTTGTATATATTTACTTTGTAAAAAATGTTATGTTACATTTATAAAAATGTAATGTTTAAGACACAAAGGTTTAACTTTGATCACTAATCATGTTTAATGGTTTGTTTATACATACCTTAAGTGATTTATGTCGAAATAGAAGTTTACGACTAATAATGTGTATATGTTTATTTTTATCGTAGATTATTTTTACATTTTGTCATCTTTAAAACGTAGAGGAGTCGAAAAATATAAATAACGTTTTTAGACATTATTTGTATTAACACATATGATTCTCAAAATTTGAATTTTACACATGCATATAAATATCTAGATATCATTTTAGGAGGGAAAATATATATATATATATGCATGCATGCAAATGAAAAATGTGCTATTTACGTAACTTGTAAAATATATGTACGCAACATATAAAAATATGCCCGTAAAGTCATAACACGCTAATCAAGAGTAGACTACACTTAGTCAAAAACCGAAAGTAAAAAATATGCCCGTAAAGTCATAACATGCTAAAACGCGGGATAACCTCTCAGTTATACGTTAATTTAATCACGTAAACATAAAAAGTAAAAAATGGCAAGTTAATCATAAAAATATTAGCCTGAAAATGCTGGTTGCCACAGTCTTTCCCCATTAAGAGAGTTTCATCCCGAAACTCAGATGATGGTATTTGGTGGTGCAGTGTCGAAAAACAGGTGTGGATATTTGCTTTGAAACTGGTCTTCACGTTTCCCATGTGAAATCAAGACCTCTCCTGGAGTTCTATCGCACCTAGATGATCAGAATGCGACTTTGCTTTAGTCGTTTGACCTCTCGGTCCATGATTCTCCATCGGTTCCTCGACGAAGTAAAGTTTGTCGTCGATTTGAATCTCTTCTAATAGTCAATTTGAAGCACTTCTTTAAATTTGACACATGTGATGTGTTAGCCTCAATTTATTGAGTCAAACAAGGAAGTTTGGTCACTCTACGATGGAGCTTCGGTCTTTAAATAGTTAATGTTGTAATAGGATAATATCGGGAATCGGGCTCGATAGTTAATCTAATATTGTATATGTTTCGGGTGTAATCCCAAGCAAAACCCGAGCCCGGGTCCTAGTTAAATATCCCACGCGTCACTTTTAAGTGTCGGGGTATATAAGGATCTTTTCCACTTGGAAAAGTTAGTTGTCAAAATATCTAAAAATATCTTTTCACTTTCTCTCTCAATTCTCTCTCTTCTTTCTCTCTCTAGAACAACTCTCTCTTTCTCATTTCTAGTTTCGATTTCGTGTTTTATTCTATGAAGTGAAGTGTTACGGGATCCTACAATTGGTATCAAAACATGTCATTTCTAATTTTCTAAATGGCTTATGTGCAAATCTTAGTACATAACCCAGATTTCAAATAAAGGAAGGTTTATAACTTATCCTCACAACGAGAACATTAACGTTTCTCGGTCTTGAGCTGTTCTTACAAGACATTCAATGTTTTTAGCTCAAGAGAAAGGATAGTGTACGTTTCAGTGCGCTTACCCTTAGCGTTATAAGAGAAGTCCTCTAACATTTGGTTTTTCAAAAAGTTGAACATAATTTTTCAAGAATTTTTTCGATGACAATTCATAATCTTTCAAAATTGTGTGTTCAACACTCCAACCCTCACAATGTTTTCAAAAGACAACAATTTCTTAATTGGTCCTATTTTTGAGGGGGAGTTTTTCGAAAAACAAAGTTTTAATGTTTTTGGATACATCAACAACGACAACTCTTATGTATTCAAAACATTATCAAAATGTTCCAAACCATTCATGCTGATAATATTTTCTCCCCACAGAATTTTCAAGACATATTTTAATCACAAGGTATTTCAAAAACTAAGTGTTTATTATTTAAAATAAGGGGAGAAAATATAATTAAAATATGATCTAATCGACTCAATGTGCTGAAAAGTAAGAAAAGGTTTTATGGTTCGATCTTATACCCAACAACATCTTAATTTTACGACGATTCTGAAGTCATAAGGTGGTTAGGTTAGGAATCAATCCTATGATCCAACCAGAACCGGAGGATCTACCCAAGGATAATCCAAAGTTAGAAATAACAGTCCTTAGGTATGATTGGAGATGAATGTATATGGGAATAATGCCGACTAAGATTGAGCTAACACTGGAACAATCACAACAAGGTGTTAGTAATGACGTCCTGGTAAGCATTGAAGGCGTTGAAGAATGAAAAAGAAATGTATGGATAAAGGGTCTAAAGAAAGAAGCCCTCCACACAACTTAAGGCAGAAACCGGGTCAATACATATGCTGTCAGAATCACATGTTGATTGCTGACATTGAAAACGACATCATGGACCCAGTGATGCAATGCACAACCCTTCCCAGCCATTCGGGTTTCTCTCAACAGAAACTTGTCTCATTTGTCACGGAGATACACACGTTATCTATTGACATCTCATTCCGAGATCGTTGATATTGAATAGGTGGCAATCTGCTCAAGCCTCCGAGTACTAAAACCAAAATGCACTAATCGAGTCTAGAGCCAAGAGATCAATAAAAATCTCGTTAGGACACATTCCATTTCAAACACTTGTTGAACATCATCAAGTTCACAAGCTGTTAACAAGAGTCCTACGCAATATCCTTGTGATATTTGCCAGAACATCCGAGTGATACTATAAGTATTCACAATGAAGATGGAAATCCTGCTTGAGTCAGCATCAAACAAGCTCTTGGTAGGTGACTTGCGAGATTCTATATGAATCAAACTTGTGATAACTGGATATTGATTTGGCCCAGTAAGTGAATTGACGGTTGATGAATATTGATAAAATCTTAAAACTCCTGATGTATTACAAAAACGCTTTTACAAGTAATATGTCGATTGATTTTCAAATCAATTTTCTCGATTATCACTAACGTAAACCTGCAGGTTAAAACGGTGGTGACAATATCCCAATCAACCAAAGTCGATTCATTACCACATGTTCATGCTCATTCTACAAAGATAATCTATCATGAAAGCTCAAGATTTAAAGACAAAGACTTCCGCAAACTCTGATTTAAAGCTTTCAAGATGAGGCATAGTATGAAAATGTTGGCCAAAGACACAAGATCTCAAGATGGCATAGACGATAAGGATAATGACAAAGGCTCAAAGTCAAGATCGCAAAGCATGATGGAACAAGCCTACAACAAAGAACAAAGAGAAAGACCAAGACCACATGAGCTTAACGATAAAAGCAATCTCATTGATCTCATGAAGGAGTGTCATAAATGAACTCACTTCGGGGGAGATTGTTAGCCTCAAAATATTGAGTCGAACATGAAGTTCGTCCATTATGTATTTTAGTCTCGGTCAATCAATTAGTTAACGTTGTAATAGGAAAGTATCGGGAATCGGGCTCGATAGTTAATCTAATATTGTATATGTTTCGGGTTTAATCCCAAGCAAAACCCGAGCCCGGGTCCTAGTCAAATATCCCGAACGTCACTTAATGTGTCGGGGTATATAAGTAACTTTTCCTCCTAGGAAAAGGAAGTTGGTTCATTTTATAAAAATTCCATTTTTCCTTTTTCTAATTTCTCTCTTAACTCTCTCTCCTCTTTCTCTCTCTAAATCAACTCACTTTCTCTCTCTATTTTCTTGATCAATTCGTGATGTGGAATATGAAGTGAAAGTGTTATCGGGATCCTACAGTAATATTTTGATAACTCGTCTTAATACGAAAGCATGGACATAAGAAACGTAAGAAACAGGCTCAAAACGATAAAGTTACGTCGTTTTTGTTAGCCATGTATTTATTAAAGTGATGGTCATTAAATATTTCCGAGCCTTGTATAAGTAAAACGTAGTTTACGGGAATCAAACACAAAATTGCAAATCGAATCACAGAAAATTGCAAAGCAAATCATAGCATTTGCATCTGAGCATAAGCTAAATGTTTTTTAACATCAAAATAAAGATACTAATATCAACAACCCAAAATACATATATTGTTTCTGACCATCAACATACAACTGATAAAGATAGTAATATCTATTAAGTGGACTTCCTCTTTCTTGTAGCTGAAGGTGGTGGAGCATTAGGAGCAAACAAAACAATTACACATCCTGTCATAGCTATTTTCCTGTACCTTCTTAGAGCAGTGGAAGCAGCTTTTGCATTAGAAGTGGATGCAATGGGAGCTCTGGATCTTGTGGAAGTGGAGGCAGTGGGAGCTCTGGATCTTGTGGAAGTGGAGGCAGTGGGAGCTCTGGATCTTGTGGAAGTTGGGGCAGTGGGATCTTCATCACTGGAAATTTGAACCACTTATGCAAGCATTGCCTCTTTAGCATTCTTTGCCTTCTTAGCCTGCTTTGCCTTCAATTCTGCCAGGCATTACTCCATTGCCATCCTTACCTCTTTGCCTATAAATTCTTCCCTCATTTACTTTCATTGCCTCTTTTCCTCAATTAGCCTCTTATGCTTTCTTTGCTTGCCTTTGGCTAATTCAGCTCCTTTTGCTTTCTTTGCCTCATTGCTTTCCTTTGCTTTCTTATGTTTGGAAAGATTGTAACAGACTTAATACTGGTAGTATAATAGTAATTCTGGTAATAGTAGTTTCTGGTAGTATGAGTTAATTCTGGCGTACTAAGTTAAGTCTTCCAGTACTAAGTTAGTACAGTAGCGTAGACAGTACTAGAGTTATACATGAGTCATAGTTAGTTAAGTTCATAGTTAAGTCTGTTAGTAACATAAAAGTGAATAGATATCTAAGATTAAGTTTAGGAGAGATCTTAGGAAATGATATTTATTACCTTTGACGAATGTAAAGCCCATTAGGGTTCCTTGGTGTATAAAAAGGAAACCCTAAGGCACAAGTTATGTACGCGTGATTGAGAAATATCAATAGAAGCATTAGTACTTAATAGCAAATTAGAATTATTGTTTCTTCTAAATTCTTGTGTTAAGTTTCCGCATTAACACTTGATATTCATAGTCAGTGTCACTCATATAGTTGATTTGGATTTATCCAAGTATCTATCGTCTACAAAGGGTAGTCAGATCCTAACCAAGGACCTAAAATGAATCAGAGCCTTTAAGGGACTGCCTGAGAAATAAGAATCACAAGACCCAACAGACAACACCCTACTTCAGATCTTTACAAAATGTCTCAACCTGCTAATGATGAGTTCTCACAACATCTCAGTGATGAAGAATCAAACCATGAAGATGCATCAGACACTGGTGCTGCACCTAAACAACAACAACAAGTGATTCCTCAAACAACTGCTATCTCAAATATCAAACTCCCAATTCTGAAGAAGGAGGAGTATGATTATATGTGGCCTATGGAGAAGGAGAATTACCTGAGACAATGATAGATGAGTATGGAAGGTAATTCAGAACCTGGAAAACTCCAAGAAAAGGAGATTTCAACCTGAAAGGATGGTATTGTTCGAAAACTTTCACCATTTTAATGCTGCAGAGATTCAAGCCTGTTGAAAGGAAAGAATGCTAAGAATATTCTTGCTTATGCCATATCCCAAAGAACATATGAGAAGATTTCATGGAAAGAATGATGCAAAAAGATCTGGGAAGCCATCAGAACTAGGTTTGGTGGTAATGCAAATTCAAAGAAAATGCAGAAGGCTGTTTTCAAACAACAGTTTGAAGCATTTAAAATATCCAATTCTGAAGGACTAGAAAAGGGATATGACAGATTTCAACAGTTACTTTCTCAATTGGAAGCTCATGGTGTATGAAGGTATCAATAGAGATGCAAATCATAAGTTCATAATCTATGCCCCCACATGGTCCAATCTGGCAATGACAATGAAACTAAACCAGATATTGACAACCTAACTATTGATAGATTAGGTACAAAAAACCTAGAGTTTTTTGAGCAGAAATTCAAGTGCCTTCAAAAACTTCTTCATTGCTCAAAAATGTGCTTTCGTTTCACAAAGCAAAAATAACACAATAAAGTTAAGTCCTGGTTTTTCTGGTGCCTACAGTCCCTTGCACTCCTTCTACTTCTTCAACCAATGTTCCTGAAAAAGAAGTTCTTGCTGGTTTTGCTGATGAAGTAATCTATTCCCTCTTTGCCAAACAATCAGAGGACTGGGACTTACTTCATGAAGATCTGGAATAAATTGATGATGTAGACATTGAAGAGATGGACATAAATTGGCAAATAGCAATGATTGCTATTTCGAATGAAGAAGTTCTCTATAAAAAACAGGAAGAAGTTCGAGTGGATGAAAAAACACCTGTTGGCTTGACAAAAAGAAGCTTGAATAGCTTCCATTGTCACAACACTGGTCACGTTAGCTATGGAATGTACAGCAAAGGGGAACACATGATGATAAAATAAGAAGAGAGACTCATGTATCAACATCAGCAGCTGGGAAGCAAGAGAATAACAAAGGTTTTGCTGACACATTGATGAATGGGATTGATCAATTGAGGAGACATACAGAAGCTGAAGAAACAAATCATGCACTTATGGCTATCAGCTCAAGCAATGAGGTAACTTTAGTGTTTCTACAACTTTGCATTGAGAATACAATACGCATAAAACACTATGAGAGAACAAACGAATCAGGATATGTGATCCAAGAAGCAAAATACTTGCCTATAGTCAAGCTGATAATAAACTAGAAGCTCAACTAGTTACTTTTCAAAAACAGCAACTCTTCACTAAATAAAAGCTTACATTTCAGGCTAATGAAATATATGAAGAAAAGATATAAAGCCTTAAAAGATATATGAAATAGAATGAAAGGGTCAAAGAAAGAATAAACGAATTGCAGAAAACATTAGATTCATGGAAGATACTTCCAAGAATCTTTGGAGATTAATGCTTCGGCAATGAGTTCAAATAGTAAAGTTGGCTTAGGATTGAAAATACAGTCCAACACTAGTCCTAAGTATAGAGGAGGAAAAAGACTTTTCTGTTTCTAAGTTGTTCAAAAGAGGATATCAATAGGAAAAAACCTGTGACAGTAGATTTTACAAAGACTAATGATTTTAAAGGTGTTCCACATCCCTTAAGTGGAGATTATACTCCTAAACACAAGAGGAAATAGATATTACCTTTGGTATGTTTATGGTAAAAAAGGTTCCTCAAAAACCTGAAACAAGAGTCTCATGATGACATATTCTTCTGAGCATTTTCTACCTGTCAAACAATGACAGTGAAGGATCTTTGGAAATACCTCTGAGCATCTTTGAGACTGAATCAAAAGTTTAAGTGTTCAAAATGATGTCTAAGTCAAGAGTTGAAGTAACAAATAAAAGATTGTGTCTGAATTACAAGAATTTGAACCTAGTTGTGGCAAAACAAGTAAAAACTCCTAGAAACCACTCAAAATAAAGAAACACAGAAAGTAATAGGAAGATAGGATGATATGATGGAAAGAGAACTAGAAAGATTACTCTTTTTACAAAGAAGAAATGTTTTATTTGTGGATAGTCTAAGTTCCCATTAGATTAAAGATTGTGGACTATTATGAAAAGAAAATGGCAAGGGCAGCTGAGGTTAAGAGTGTTTTTAATACTGGTAAATGGGTGGCAAAACCAGTATGGACCTAATGCAAACGGGTCAATCACTCAAAATAAATTGTCCTAGACCAGGTACAACTTAATCTGGTAGCCAAAACTTAATTCAGTTTAGTCTAATATAATACTGGTAGTGACAAATAATAATTTTTGTTAGCACAAAAGTTAATGTTGTTATCCTAAAGATAATACTGTAAATCTAGACAGCCAGTACCTCACAAGACTCAAACAGTGTAAGTCCCCAAAGACCACAGATGAATCAATTAATCAAAGAATGCATTTTTCAACATCACCATTCCTCTGTAAGAAGACCCTTGCAAAAACTACAGCACAAATGTCTCATTCTAATGCTGTAATGAGGAAGTGGGGATCAGCTGTAAGACCTCAGCAATTTTAATAGGTAGGGAACACCTAGATCAAACTTCCATTATAACATTGGACCTACTTTTAATTAAGAACTGTGAATGCAAAGGTCCACAAGGCAGACCCAGCTGCAAAGCCTGGGTCCCTAAGATAAACTAATCTCTTTTTCATGTCAGGAACATCCAATGAAGAACAAGATAGATAAGGTATATTGATAGTGGATCTTAGGGAACATGAATCTAACAAGGATCAAACTGGAGGATTTTGCAGAATTCATGGGGATCAGTTACCTTTGGAGGTACAAAGGCTACATATCTGGTAAAGAAAATAAGAGTGGTATTTAATGTTGATAGTTTGTCTTTTGTAAAAGAATTAGGGCATTTTAACCTTTTCTCAATATCACAAATATGTGATAAGCAGCACAAGGTTCTTTTTACTGAAACTGAATGTCTTGTTGTGTCTTCTGACTTTAAGATGCCTGATGAAAATCAAATACTCTTAAAGGTCCCTAGACACTACAATATGTACAGTTTTGATATGAAGACTACCTACTTCCTGGCAAAAGGATTTGTACTGTTTGATTCTAAAGCCACATCTGATTGAATCTAAATTTATGACATAGGAAGTTAGGTCATATCAATATTCAAAAATCAAACAAACTTGTGAAGGGAAACCATGTCAGAGTCTACCTTCCAAGGTTTCAAAAATGACCACACCATAGTTGCCTGCCATAAGCAAACAAAACAGGGCCTCTTGCAAGGCCAAAAATAATATTAGATCACTGACCACTACACACCTTGCACTAAACTTTTTGGTCCTACTTCTGTGAAAAGCATAATCATGCAGTTATTGCCTTTAATATACAGATGATTTACCAGATTTAGGTGGGTTATACTTTTTGGCCTCTAAGGATAAACTAGAGAATTCTTCAGACCATAATTAGGCAGATTGAAAACCAGCTAAGTCATAGGTTAAAATCATATAGATCGATAATGGCGCTGAATTAAGATAGAGATATGCTTGAATTTTGTGGAACAAGGGAATAAAACAAGAGTATAGTAATGCCAGAACTCCACAACAAAATAGAGTTGCTGAAAGAATGAACATAACCCTAATTGAGGCTGCTAGAACTATGCTAGCAGATTCTCTCTTACCAACCACTTTTTGGGCAGAAGCAGTTAGTACTGCTGCAATATATTTAATAGGTAAGAGTGACTCAACCTCAAAACAAAACTCCTTATGAGCTTTTGTTTGGCCACAAACCAATTATTAGCTACATAAGACCTTTTGGGTGTCATGTTACAATTTTAGATACTCTTAGTGTACTTGGCAGTTTAATGGAAAACTGATTAGGGGATTCTTTATTTGGTTACTCACAGAAAGCAAGCCTAATAGGGTTTATAATTTTAGTAACCAAAGAGTAGAAGTAAATCTGCATGTTAATTTTCATGAATAAACCCAATGTCAAAGGAATTAGGTATAGATTGGATGTTTTGATATTGATTATCTTACTGATCTATGAACTATATTATGTATCTTTGGAGAATCAAGCTAACACCACATGCTGGTGCTTCAAAGTAACAACAGTGCAAAGGTACTTCACAAACCCAAATTTTTAAGCTCTGAGGAAAAAAAGAGAGGATGTAGAGCTTGTTTGTACGGCCTTCAACTGTGAGGAATACTGAAGAAAAAGCTGAATCAAGGAAATCTTCCACAAATTCAAAGAAAGAAGAGATCTTGACAGAACTTCAACAAGAGAAGAAGGCTTCTTCTACTGACACCCTCAAAAGATAATCCAAGCTTCAAGCAATTAGAAGAAGTTGAAGAAATTGCTCTAAGCATTTAGGAAAGTAACTAAAAACACCACGACCAAGTACTACTTCAGTTAATACGGCTAGTGAGCCATTAATACTGGTAGTTTTGAGATGATGATGAATCACCTATGCCAGAGCTCGAAATCTTTCACAAGCCTGAGACAGGGATCTTTGATGAGGCATCTTATGATGAGGAGGGTGTGATAACTGACTTCAACAGTCTTCCTACATAAATTGAAGTCAGTCCTACTCCTACACTTAGGATTCATAGTATTCACCCAAAAAGTCAAATACTTGGTGATCCTAAGTCAGCTGTGAAAACTAGGAGCAAAGTGCAGAGCTCATGCTCTTCTTAGTCACATTCAAAAGCAGCAAAGAAACAATCACAAAGATCAACAACATTGTTTGTTTGCCTGCTTTCTATCTCAAGAGGAACCTAAGAAGATTGCTAAAGCTCTACAAGATGACAGTTAGGTTCAAGCCATGCAAGAAGAATTGTTATAGTTCAAGCTACAACAAGTATGGGTTCTTGTAGATCTACCTCATGGAATGAAGGTGATTGGCACCAAGTGGGTCTACAGAAATAAAAGAGATGAAAAAGGCGTGGTTGTAAGGAACAAAGCAAGATTAGTGGCCCAAGGGTACACACAGGAAGAAGGTATTGACTATGATGAGGTTTTTGCTCCTTCACAGCTGTTAACAAGGAGTCCTATGCATTATTCCGTTGTGATTGAGCCAGAAACATCGAGTGATACTTATGTATTAATCAATGAAGATGGAAATCCTGCTTGAGCCAACATCAAACAAGCTCTTGGTAGGTGACTTGTGAGATTCTATATGAATCAAACTTGTGTCAACTAGAAAGAAACGATGGTGCGATTCTATGTGAATCAAACTTGTTCTAGTAAATGAATTGACGTCATTAACTCATAAAGATATTAAATATTGATTCACTCTTACCGTGTTGTTGCTTTGAGGTTCCGGGTAATGAAACTAGCAAGCATGGAAAATCTAATACATCTGTGTTAGAAGATCACGCTTTGAGCATGGAACCCTATCAAGGAGATTCTTTGAATCTACCTGATCACAGGTACACTATTTATACTGTAAACCGGTCCCTACAGTAACCGGAGGATATCCTACCAAATTTCGGACAATTGGCAAAGCAAGTATTCGTCACCGCTTTATTGCTATGTTTTATTTCTAGGGATACTAAAGTGGGTATGGTGATGCCGTCATTCTAGATGAGGTCCGATTCATACCACATGCTTCATGCTCACTATACGAAGACATTCTATAAGGCATTCAAGATTCAAGAATCATGAAAGCTCAAGAATTAAAGACAAAGACTTTCGCAAACTCTTATATTAACGATAACTCCTCATAAATCAAGCTTCGGGGGAGATTATTATTAGAAAGCTTTCAAGATGATGAAAAGTATGAGCATGTTGGTCAAGACACAAGATCGCAAGGTGGCAAAGACGTTAAAGACAAACAAGGATAAAGATTTAAAGATCTTGGAACAAAAGACAAAGTTGAAAGACAATGACAAAGGCTCAAGATCAAATATCACAAAGCATGAAGGAACAAGCCTACAACAATATAAAGACCAAAACAAAGACTCAAGAACTAAATGACAAAGCAATCTCAATAAGTCTAAGGAAGTAAGATTCAAAGTCCTCACTTCGGGGGAGATTGTTAGCCTCAAAATATTAAGTCAAACAAGAAAACTCGGTCTTTATTTATTAGTCATTGTAATTGGCTAGAAAGGAAGTTGGGCTCGTTATTTAATCTAATATTCTATACGTTGCGGGCTAAAGCCCAAAACCCGAGCCAGCCCAACAACACTACACCTAGGCGTCACCCTAGGTTAGTAAGATAAACTATAAGATTCACCCTCTCCATCCCATGGAGAGGGTGTTGGTCTCATTTGTAATTTTTGTACAAGGTAATCAACCATCTCTTTATTTTCTTCCTACTTTCTCTCTCTAGTTTCTCTCTCTAAAATTCTTTCATTCTTCTATCTCTTTTCTTATGGTTTCTTATCATTAATTCATACCTATTTGTAAAGTGCAATTTCTAGGTCATGTGATCGATAGTGAAGGCATTCATGTTGATCCTGCTAAGATTGAGTCTATCAATGATTGGGCATCACCCAAGACTCCGACGGAAATTCGTCAATTTCTAGATCTTGCCGGTTATTATCGCTGATTCATCGAAGGATTTTCAAAGATCGTTAAGCCTATGACTAAGTTGAATCAGAAGAGTGTGAAGTTTGATTGGGGAGAGAAAGAAGAGGCGGCATTCTAGTTATTAAAGCAGAACTGTGTAGTGCGTTGGTTCTGTCATTACTCGAAAGAATGGAAAACTTCGTGGTTTATTGTGATGCTTCACACAAAGGATTAGGAGTAGTTTCGATGCAAAAGGAAAAGGTCATAGATTACGCATCTCGTCAACTCAAAACTTATGAGAAGAACTATACGACTCACGATTTGGAGTTAGGAGCTGTAGTGTTTGCCCTGAAGGTGTGGAGGCACTACTTGCCTGGCATAAATTATACCATGTTCACTGATCATAAGAGTTTGCAACATATCTTAGATCAGAAGGAGTTGAACATGAGACAACGTCGATGGTTGGAATTGCTCAGTGATTACGATTGTGAGATTTATTATCATCCTGGAAAGGCGAACGTGGTGGCTGATGCCTTGAGCCAAAAAGAACGGATTCAGCCACTACGAGTTTGAGCCTTAGTTATGACACTTGGTCTAAACCTTCCATCCCAAATTTTGAATGCTCAAGCTGAGGCAATAAAGGAAGAGAACATCTTGGAATAAAATCTTCGTGGTATGGACAAAGAGTTCAAAACTTGTCATGATGGAACACTCTGTATTGAGAAACGGAGTTGGTTACCACTTCTGGGAGGATTGAGAGACTTGATCATGAATGAGTCATACAAGTCTAAGTACTCTATCCACCCGGGTTCTGATAAGATGTATCATGACCTTAAGAAGTTGTATTGGTGGCCCAATATGAAAGTTGAGATTGCCACCTATGTTAGTAAGTGTCTAACATGTGCAAAGGTTAAAGCAAAACACTAAAAACCATGTGGTTTGTTGGTTCAGCTAGAAATTCCCCAATGGAAGTGGGAAAAGATAACAATGGACTTTGTGACTAAGCTGCCAAGAACGACAAGTGGTCATGACACGATTTGGGTAATCGTTGATCGACTCATAAAATCTGCACACTTTTTACCAAATGAAGGATACTGATTCAATGGAGAAACTAACGAGGCTTTACTTGAAGGAAGTAGTCTCGAGGCATGGAGTGCCAGTTTCAATCATGTCCGATAGAGATAGCATATTCACCTCTTACTTCTGGCAGTCGCTCCAGAAATCTTTAGGAACTCGTTTGGATGTGAGCACCGCTTATCATCCGTAGACCGACGATCAAAGTGAAAGGACCATTCAAACACTAGAGGACATGTTACGCGCTTGCGTGATAGATTTTGGAAATGGCTGGGATAGACATTTGTATCTAGTGGAATTTTCGTACAATAATAGTTATCACACTAGTATTAAGGCTGCACCATTTGAGGCATTGTATGGTCGTAAGTGTCGATCACCTATCTGCCGGACAGAGGTTGGAGATAGACAACTCACTGGTCCAGAGATTATCCACAAAATGACTGAGAAGATCATTCAGATAAAGAGCCGAATCCAAGCCGCCCAAGATTGAAAAAAGAGTTACGCAGACGTGAGGCATAAACCATTAGAGTTCCAAGTTGGAGATAAGGTCATGTTGAAAGTGTCACCGTGGAAAGGAGTGATACATTTTGTCAAACGGGGAAAGCTAAACCCGCGTTACGTTGGACCTTTCAAGATTCTAGTAAAGGTTGGGACTGTCGCTTATCGACTTGAACTTCTGGAACAAATGAGTAGAGTCCATAGTACTTTCCACATGTCAAAACTTAGGAAGTGTTTGTCCGACAAAACCCTCGTTATACCGTTAGACCAAATCCAAATCAATGACAAGCTAAACTTCATCAAAGAACCTATCGAAATCATAGACCGTGAGGTCAAACATCTAAAGAAGAGTCGCATTCCTATTGTTAAAGTATGATGGAACTCAAAGAGAGATCTTGAGTTTACGTGAGAACGTGAGAACTAGTTCTGAAAGAAGTACATGCATTTATTTTTTGACCCTATAACCGCGTTAAATACCACGACTTGAGCTTTGGGGACAATGCTCTTTTTAAAGGGAAAGAATATAACACTCCGAAATTTTGTAGCTCAATAACTTTCTATTTACATGCATTAGTTTGACTTTTATAAGTTACGTGTTTGATTTGACCGAATCGGGAAGTTGTCCCGCGTATATTTGAAAACCTCACTGGATGCGTTCCGGCTTTAGACTAAGCGTAATCTACTCACGATTTGCATAATATAACTTTTCGAGCATTATTTTCATATGTCTCGCGTTTTCGTTTTATAAATTGCGTAGATTAAGCATTTTGCATTTGCATGCATGCATGTATATACTTTTACCTTCCTAAATTAATACCTACATATAGGTGTGAGTAAAAATACAAAATTTAAAAATATTTGGTCCCCCCTCTTCCCTTTTGTTCGTCTAATTCTACACACATACATACACATTCCATGATCATTTTGCTAGCTACTTTAACTAACCTTTGTACCACCTTTGCATGAAACATGGAGAAAAATCCTAACAATTGTACTAATGGTCCCAATTTGGTTCCCCTTGAGCCGTTCGAAACCACCACCACCATCACCCTTGGATTTTTGTTTGCTTGCACTAGTACCATGTGGTCTCCTCTTAATTTGTCTCCTAGCATTAGTCCTTCCCAAAACTTTTGCTAACAAACTTTTTCTTGTACAATGCTTGAAACCCCACATCTTTGGATCCTTTATGCCTACTAGTGGTATAAAAGGAGGTGGGATCATTTTTTAGCTTAGCACTAGTACATGTGGTTACACATACATTTGTTGCTTAGCCTAGTCCTTCCCATAACTTTCTGTAACTTATTTTGTCTTCTCCTGGACTTGAACCCACACCATGTGCATGTTTTAGTATAAAAGGAAGGCTTGTGTTCTCATTTGTTTCACACACATAAACTCTTAGCAAAATTTTGCTCTCTCCTTTCCATTGTTCTTTCTTTGGCCAACACACAAACACACACCTAGTGTGTTCATCATTTTGATTTCTTCCAAGTCTTGTGTTCATATACACTAATGGTATATTTTTTGGTTTATTCGGGTTGCTTTTGGATCGTGTTCGGGTTATCTATACTTATATTTTTGGGTTAATCTTTATCTACTTTCATCACTTTTGTAAGTAAATATTTCTTGCATATTTTCATTCACATCATTTACATACTTACCTCATCATCATACGCATAAATTTATCACCATACTTGTTCTTTTATAAAAACTGAATATTGTTTACAAAAACTACTTTTAAAGTGTTTTTACATACAAAGTCATACTTGAGCTCGTTATTGTTTTATAAAACTATATCTTTACAAAAGTCATTTATTTATACTTGTACTTATATTATTGTGGATGTTATATAAAAATATTGAGATTCGTGGAAGTGTTATATATATATATATATATATATACTAGATGCAAAACCCGCCCAACGGGCGGGTTCAGTTTATAAAACTTTTGATATAAAGTGCACAAACATATACTGGTAATATTACATTTAATGATAATCTCCTATTTGTAAAGATTCAACGTCGGTTTCGTCATTTAGATCCCCTAAATTTGGATATAATTAGATACCTAGGATCCATATATTCAATGTAATTTATTCATATTACATGAAATCAACATCAAACCGGCCTATGTTTCACAGCATACGTTTATAATTTTGTTAAAATAATATCATTAATTCATTATGTTTATTGGATTCATTAATAAATGGGTGTGACAACATAAATCATTAAATCCGACATCTTAATGTATGGTTTTAACAACAGCGTATTACATAAGTACAAAAATATGGGTTAAGTGGAATATGCTAACATAATATATATCCGTTTTACCAATGTATAATTTTTGTTTGAAGATAATAAAGATGAATATGCCATATAATTAGCTAGGGGATATATTTTCAAAAGATTTGGATAAATATGTTATATAATTAGGAAATATATCTTGATAATTATGAAGTATATCCAAATTTTTATGTGTGTGTCATGTCATCGTTGAGGTGACATCCAGTCACTAATTCATATTTATACACTCATAGTTAGCCACATATATAAGTTATAGATTTAGGATGAAGTTGGATTTGTAAGTGGATTTGTGGAGTTGCGGAATTATGTTGTTGGATTTTAGACTATAGGATAGGAATGGAGTTGTCGGAATGGACATATAGATAGAACACTTGGTTTTGTTTTCATGGTCGATTAATATTTGTTAAAACGGATTTACATCGGATAAACGACATTTTGTTAAGGTAGACGAAATAAATATTTTTCTAAGCTCCGTTTTATTGAGTCAAAACAATTCCTTAAGAGTGTCGAAAATGTGTATTTTAAAAGAAAGAATATTACGTGTATTACTTTAAGGGTTTTTCTAATAAAAAGGATTTAATGATCGTTATTAGGAATCAAGAAAAGACTCGATCACTTCCAAAATAGTAGTTCTTAGCTCGTAGTTAAACGTTGTGTATTAAGTAAGCTAACCAGGTCAACATATGGCTATCCATATGTTGACCGGCCCTAGACACGATATAAATACCCTCTCCATGCCTTGGAGAAGGTGTTGGTTCTTTTAGTAATCTAACATTTTCTTATTTCTTTCTCTCACTAAGTGTTCCAACCTCTCTCTTTCTCTCTCTAAGATCTCTTCTCTTCTAGTGTTGTGTGATTAGATATTTCATATACTACAATTAGTATCAGTCGCCAAGGGGTGGGGTGATTGAGTGGGTTTGTGCGCGATTTATCTTGCAAAAAATCAAGATTTTTGGGTGTTTTGGGTTTCTAAGTCACGAAAACACACAAATACAAATTTTTGTAGTTAAAAACCTTCAAGTTATGTTTTTTATCTTAGATATAGCGTAAACATACTTAGTTTTGCAAAAATAATCAAGAGAAAACGTTAAAAATTGTGTTTTTTGGGTGGTTTTTAACTTAAGGTTCGTACAAGTTCATATCCGCGGAATAAGAATCTTCTTCTCAGCAGAATACATGTACATTCCGTGGAATAAATGAATGTGGCCGCGGAATAACTTATGCGAAATACAGGATTTTTACTTAGGCGGAATACAAGATTTTTATTAGGCGAAATACAGGTTTTTTCGGCGAAACATCTCCTTTTTTTGTCATAGGATAAATACAGGTACTCTTGGCGGAATAAGTTTCATTCCCGCAGAATATACTTTATTTTTGTCAGGCGAAATACAGAGGCTGTCCCGCGGAATATCATTACTATCCCGCAGAATAACTTCTCTGTTCAGGCGGAATACATGACTTATCAGGCGATAACTCATGCCTTGGATAACATTCTTCCCAATCTCACTTTACTCCTTTTTTCAATAATACCTAAGGACTTCTATTTTATTTAATGGAGTGTCCCTGGGTAGATCCCTTCAATTCTAGCTGGATCATGGAACAAAATACCTATTCTTAACCGCCTTATAACACCGTAAGAAACAACAGTTGGTTGGTCTTTGGTATTTCAATAGATGCCATAAAACCATTGAAAAATCAATCAACGTGTTTGAGAAATCATTTATCACACATTGAGAGTTTTCTTATATCACAAAAAATCTCCCCTTACACATATGCATCACATATGAAAGAGTTTTGCACACGCAAGGACAGGAACACACTTATATTTTCAAATTTTATGCTCCCCCTTAAAAATATATTAGAGTGAAAAGTTAGAGTGGGAGTTTGTTGAGCACACAATTTTGAAAGATTTTGAAATTTCTTTTTGGAAATATCTTGAAAAATTATGCTCAACATGAAAATGATTTTATATTTGTCTTATTAATTATCATTTCCTTGGTGCTTTTCTTGAGCATTCAAAACTTTGAATGTTTTTATGACTTTGCTCAAGACCGAGAAGATATGAACTTCCCGTTGTTTTAGGATAAATGTACATAAATAAACATTTTCCTTTCTTTAGTGTTTGAGTCCTAAACTGACATTTACTTAGAAGTCAGAGAAAAATTTGAAGAGACATGTTTTGAAAACTTTTTGAAACTCTTGCTCGAACTTCATTTATACATCCGTGTTAATATTAATTAACATTTTTAGGTGCATAAATGTTATTGATTTACGAGAGACATGTCAGAGAAGATTATTTTTGGTATTTTAAAAATATTTTGACTTTGTATTTTAGTTTTATAGGTTTTATAATTTTATATTTTGTTTTTCTGATAAATATATACAAAGAATTACTGTGATTTTACAAGACGTTCAAGCTCATGTGGAGACAAACTGCGCATACCAAGGTGACAAACCAAATAATTAAACATATCCACTAGAAGGGCTTTGGTGAAAAGGTCGGCCAATTGATAATCAGTATTGACAAAATACAGTTCAATCGTACCATTTTCTACGTGCTCCTTGATGAAATGGTAGCGGACTGCAATGTGTTTTGTTCTTGAGTGTTAGACCGGGTTGCAGGATATGGCTATGGCTGATGTCGAATCACAATAGATAGGAATCTTGTTGAAGTGAAAGCCATAATCCGTTAACTATGTCCACATCCAAATGACTTAAGCACAACAAGAGGATAACGACACATATTCTGCTTTCGCGGATGACAGCGCTGTACAGTCTTGGTTTTTCGAGGACCAACCCACCAGATTTTCACCTAAGAATTGAGTTGCACTAGAAGTACTTTTGAAGGAGTCTCGACATCCCGCATAATCAGCATCTGAAAATCCAGTTAGTTCAAAACCAAAATCCTTTGTATACCAGAGACACATATTGACGGTTCCTCGAAGGTAACAAAAGATCCTTTTAACCTCCTTAAGGTGCTTCTTAGTTGGCTGAGCCTGGTACCAAGCACATAAACAAGTAGCATGTACAGTGTTCGGTCTGCTTGACGTAAGATACATTAAGGCACCAATCATGCTATGATATTTCGTTGCATCGACTTCCCATTCCTATCAAGGTCAAGCTTGTCTTTGATCTCTATGGGAGTACCAATGGGATCACAATTTTTTAAGGATTTCTAATGCGTAGTTGGACTGGTTTATAAAGATGCCACGGGGGGATTGGTTAACTTGTAAACTAAGGAAGAACGTCATTTCCCCCATCATTGACATTTCGAAGCGGCTTTTCATAAGGTCAGCAAATAATTGGGTATATCTAGGATTTGTAGAACCAAAGATAATATCATCAACATAGACCTCTACCATTAAGATGTCGTCATTGAAGCGTCTTATAAACAGCGTTAGATCATTAGTGCCTTTGTTGAAGTGATTTTGTTGGAGAAACTTTGACAATTCTTCGTACCATGCCCTCAGTGCTTGTTTAAACCCATAGAGTGCCTTATTTAACTTGTAGACGTGGCTTGGATGATCAGCATTGATGAAACCTTCAGGTTGACACACGTATACGTCTTTTTTTAACGTACCATGCAAGAAAGCAGTTTTTACGTCCATTTAGAACACGGTGAACGATTTATGTGCAATGTAGGCAAAAAATATCTTGATAGCTTCACCCTAGAAACCGAAGCGAAGGATTCTTCAAAATATATTCCTTCCTATTGGCCGTACCCTCTCACAACCAGACGAGTCTTGTTTCTAATAACTATGTTCTCTTCATCATGCTTGTTCTTGAATAACCATTTCAAAGTAAGAGGTTTTATGTTATCCAAGGAGGAACTAACACCCATACATTAAGCTTTTTGAACTAGAGAAGCTCTTCTTGTATTGAATCAATCCATGCAGGGTCGGTCATAGCCTCTTTGACATTTCTTGGTTCCATAGTGCTTACAGTTAGGGCATAGATGCACATTTCACCATCGGTTCGCAACTGATTTCTAGTCAAAACTGGTCGTAAGGGTTCCCCTATCACTTGTTCCAAGGGATTATCCTTAGTCCATTGATATTTATGTTGGTACAGATTGATAAAATGTATGCATGTTCAATGGATCCACATATTGTGAAGATGATGATTTAGTAGCACTTGTAGCTACTGGAGAAAATAGGTTCTCGAATACATCTCCATCAAACAGAGCACTAGTAACATTATCAGCAACAATTTCAGTTTGGAGTTGAGCTTGATCATCTTGTTGCTAAACATGTTGTTGTTCTGGTTCGAGCTCGTTAACATCCCGTGAAGTGTTTGGAATGACTGTAGCTTGTGAGGATGAATTTGTTGGTGTCGGTACGGTGTCTGCTGTTGTTGTAGATGCCGTTGGAGTCAAAAGAACTTGAGGTTCTTGAGCAGCCAGAGTAATTCTTGTAGCAGCTGACGGTTGACCACCAATATAATCATCATACATTGCTTCAAACAAGAGATCCAATTCATGTTCAGTTGGTTTTTGAGATGTTATTGTTGACGGAGCATAGGTAAGATCGAGTCCTAAACTAATTTGTCCAGAAGTAATGCTTTGAAGCCCGGGTTTTGAACTGCGTTGTTCAAAAGCCATAGCTGATAACTCATCAAATGTCACATTCATCCTCTCCATGATTTTCTTTGTCCTTCGGTTGTAAACTCTGTAAGCACATGAAGTAGCAGAATATCCAATGAAAAAGACTATATCACCCTTCGCACCAAGCTTCCCAATATCCTCACGGTCATTATTGGGATAACAGAGAGCCCCAAATACATAAAGAAAGGAAATATATGGTTTTCCGCAGTTAATAAGCTCATATGGTGTTTTTCCAAATCGTAAGTAAATGATTGAGCGGTTTTGAGTGTAGCACGTAGTGGTAATTGCTTCAGCCCATAAGAATAACAGAGTACAAGAAAAAATCAACATTGTTCTAGAAGCCTCTACTAACGTTCGGTTTCTGCGTTCCACGACCCCATTTTGTTGAGGTATTTTAACAGAAGACGCTTGGTGAGAGATGCCAACAAAATCAAAGTATTCTTTAAGCACTTGATTCTTGAATTCTGTGCCATTGTCAGTTCTTACAATAATGACTAGAGCTTGTAAAAGAACATTAACTTTCCTCAAAAATGTTTTAATATCCTCTGGTGCTTCATCTTTTGACCTAAGAAAGTGTACCTAAGTATAAAAAAAAAAAAAAAAAAAAAAGGAGGTAATGTATACAATCACTAGAACGTACCTCTTACCATTTATGCTTTCGACTATCATTGGACCACACAAATCCATACGGAGAAGGTGTAACCTCTGCTTTGAATTTGGAATAGGTTTAGGTGGGTGAGATGCCTTTTTGCCTTTTCCTTGCTCACATGAGGGACAAAGATGTTCTTTATGATATTTGACTTTTGGAAGAGCAGTGATGAGATCATTTTTTGCAAGGTCATTTATGGTGTCGACGTTAAGATGGGATAAACGTTGATGCCATAACCAAGACTTGGTAGAAGTAGCATGAGCCATGAGGCAAATTGGACATGCAGAGGCCATTTCATGGAGATTAATGGTGTAAAGGTTTGTTGTATGATTTCCTTTCAACAAATCAACTCCTTCCAGATTTCTAACCAAACAGGTATTCCTTTTGAAAGAGACCTCTAGATCTGAATCACAAAACTGACCAACTGAGTACAGGTTATGCCCCAAGCCTTCAATGAAATAAACCTTGGTGATGAATATATTTCCCCATTGAAGATCACCATAACCCAGAATTGCAGCAATATGATCATTTCCAAAGCGAACCGTTCCCAGAAACTTCCAGATGAAATTTATGAGAAGCTTCAGATTTCCGGTCATATACTTTGAGCATCTCGAGTCTACGTAACATAAACAGATTTGAATTACCTGCCAAAGAAAAAGTAGAATTTGGAAACCGTTTTCTTGTAGGTTCCTTAGGGTTAGAAGTACATGCATTATCACCTCTAGAGCTGTCAGGTTGACACTCAGATTCACTGGATGTAATTATTTTTTCCTTTAAGTTCAAACATTCTTCCAGTCGGTGACCACCTAATGCAAGTTCTAGGTTTCCTAGGCTTAGGTGAAGCAAGTCTTTCTTTGGACCCTACCTTCTTAGGTGTGTTGCCCTTTGGCTTATGTTTTTTTATTTGCAGTTTTTGAAACATTAGCACCGTGTTTATCACTACAAGAATTCATACCACTCACATACTTAAGCACACAGACATCATAATTAAACATTGCTTACACATAGCATAAACAACTTCAGATTTATCATTCTGAATAGTAAGCTTAATGTTATTACATTCAGATGACATATGTTTCTTATTCTTAGAAAGAAATAAATTCCTAGGGTGTTCTTCTACTTCAACTTCTTTATTCTTGATGCGACTACTCTTAGACGCAGAGGGAACCCTATCAGTCTTTCTATTGCTCCTAGGCTGTGGCCTTCTGGTCTTAGCAGTATTGTCTACTCCTATAGAAGATAAACCATTTGAGTTAGAATTAACAGCTTTCTTGATGATGACATGAGACTGTGAAGTAATGATCTAATTTGTCCTAACGCTTGCTCTTGCTTGGTTGATAGGCACAAATTTGTCTTCCCCAGAAGACTTAGAAGGATTAATCCTAAACATTCCTAGGGAAATCACATTATCATTTTTCACAACTTTTGATTCTTTGGTGATAGGTACCGAGTTTAAAGTGAATGGGTTTGACAAATCATTCATCTCATCAACCTTTTAACGAACTTGAGTTTTTGAAATTTTTTGACATTCAGATTGAAATGCATTTGGTTGTCGCACAACAAAATTGTTTTTGAGAGATTGCAAAGACGATTTCCCCACAGTTGATTGATTTGCAAACTTAGTATTCGCACTCGTACCTTTGATGATGTCTTTTTGTTTAGAAACCTTAGCAAATAACTAGGCTCTTAACGTAGCATTTCATAAATTATATCATGTAACTTTTGTTGCAAAGAGTCAGTTATGGATTTGGTTTGAGCATATGTCACATTGATAGAGTCAAAAAGATTCTTGTATGTTGTCTTAAGATTTTCATTTTCTTTTGCATAATTCAAAACCTGAAACTCTAATCCACGTTCTCATTTTCTAGTTTCTGAGACAAAGGATCAAGGGTCTCGATCCCCAAGGACGTAATGAAATCTCCCTACTGAGCTGTAATCGTTTGATCTTTTGTTGCATGTTAGTATAAGCTTTATCATATGAATGTTTCTTTCATATTTGCATTCTCCACATTTTTGTACGAATACATATCCAAAGTTTAGCATATTAAAATTTTCCTTTGTTAATGTATAAGTTTCAACCCTTTCATTCGATACGTTCAAGGCCTCAGCACTACGATTTGATGTTATCTAC
Organism: Tanacetum coccineum; assembly: GCA_026074375.1. NCBI lineage: Eukaryota > Viridiplantae > Streptophyta > Magnoliopsida > Asterales > Asteraceae > Tanacetum > Tanacetum coccineum. Next base: position 47,965 of record BQNB010007842.1, on the reverse strand, counting down.
AACATAATTACCATTGCACAAATCGACATAATATACTAGACTGATAAACTGCTTTCAAGAATGCTCTGATTCATATTCCAAAGCCTTGTGCTTAGCAAGATAGTCAGGAGCTTTCCTTTGTCAAGAATTTGAAGTCTCGAACAAATTTAGCTGCTTTTTCAAAAATTATATTTTGAAATTTTGAACTCTAGCATCAACTTGGTGACAATATGAAAATTTTTGTTTTTTTACAATTTTGTGAAGCTCTTGATGAGCAGTAGACGACCAATTGTGTATATCTAATGTCATTTTTTGTTTTACAACACGTTGAAGAGTCACAATGGTACTTTTTACCTCATTTAGAAATTTTCGTGCAACACTTGGAGAAGTATCATAACACGAACCTCTTCATGATTATTGAAATAGATTTTGAAACGAATGGCTTTTGGAAGTATTTGACCAATACCGACTCTTCATGTGACTTTGGCCTTATTGAGAAACAAAACCATTGGGAAAAGTGATTAAATCTTTGCATAATTTCTGATTTAAATTTCTTAGTTAAATTGTTTCATTTTAAGACGACTCTCTTGAGCATGTTCAGGTCTCCTCTGAAATCTTACCCCCACAGGAGGAACATGCTTTTCTAATAATACTTATGCCATAGTACAAACTCTGTTGTTCTCTACTGAGCTTGCTTGAGATAAAAAGGATTTGATAAACAAAGCCATTTTTCGTGTTAGTGTGGTAAAACGAGATCTGGCGGGTGAAAGCATATGCCATTCGGTTTGAATCCGATTGCACATGTTTTTAACCAAATGTTATCTAATTATTTTAATCTTATTCTCAAGTTGAAATTTGTTTATCAAAGCAACTCACTTTGCCGTATTTTGAAAATTATACCTCAACTTTTCTTCCTTATTGAAAGAACAGAACAAAATTGCTTTTTCCTTTTGAAAAGCTGGTTATTTAGATTGTTTTCAATTCCTTATTCACAGTCGTTATAAGTTTAGCAGAATTAAGTGAGTACATTTATCTTTTCTTAGTAAGATTTGATACTTGATAATCAACTTTTGGTAACTCTTTCAAGCTATCCTAATTTTTCTGATTAATTTCAAAAAAAAAACTTTCTTGATTATTATAATCAAGCAAGCTCAGTGGTCAAATCAACATTTATTTCTTTCATTTTGCGATTGACCGTGTTGACTTTCTCAACCTCTATAGCTAAATTATTATATAATGATTCAAAATAAGCACATGTTTCCTCAACAGTTGCAGGATGCTGTTCTACTGTTCTTCTACTTTGTTCCACACTAAAATTTGCATGATAACATTACTGTCATTCTGTTGAACTCAACTGTGTGGTTCAGAAATGGGATTCGAGTAACTCAATAATTGCTCCTCTTAAGTAAACATATGTTAATATATCATTATCAAACAATTTTCAGAGTGTGTACCTTACGGATCCAATCTGAGTCATATAAAGGGAGCTTTTGTCATAGTATGAAGTACCCGAATGTCCGATGCTTGCTCAATAATTTAGCCATCAAAATGCAGTTTGCATTAACTTCCTCAATCTCTTCAAGATCTCCTACAACAACCATGAAATCAAATTCCTCAGCTTAGAGTAGGATTCTCGCCTCTTCCTTTTGAGCGATCAATAACTGAGTCTGAAGAAAAACAATATCTTTTTTTCTTGGCTTTGCAGTGCAATTCCTTGCATAATGAACCAATCCTCTGCCGTTTGTAACACCGTATCTGCATACCGTTGTTTGCATTACCATTTAACCATTACCTTTATCCCTCGCTGCTACAACATATCATTCCTAATCTGATTAACATTCTGATTACATACTCGAAACAACCAATAAGCCCATTTTGATTCCAACATTCTGAATACCCGATTCCTGACTGCATTCGAACAACCTGATTTCCCAACATAGTCTTTATTAATTATACCCATTTAGATTCCTACATTCTGCCCAACCTACGGTCCTATAACTGATTCCCATCATTAACTCAAACCATCTGCATATGTCTTTTGAAAAAAAAGGGGGGGGATTGAATAATTTTCCCTAATTAATAGTTTAGTTAAAGCATTCTATGTGGATATTTTTAGATCTATTGATTAAAAGGAAATAAATAATTATGTTATCCAAAATCAATAATAAAAAGGATATGTGCCAAAGATGTTTTTATAAGTGGTTCGGCTAAAGGTCACCTACCTTGCCTACTCCACTCCATAAAGTCACCCACTAATCGAGATTTGAACATCTACTATCACCAATACAGCTCCCTTTCCCTCCGCGTCAAGAAGCCTCACAAACGTTGCTTACACCTTTTAATGGAACCAAACTAAATACCAGATTCCTTCACATGTAGAATCCAAACCATCCCCTATTTACCCTTTACATGAGACAAAGGTATATTCCATGTTCCAAAAGAGAAAAAAAATACTTTACAATACTTGCCTCTACTAGGTGGCCAAGCCATTACAACCCAGATCCATCATTATAGATCTTACAACTATTTTGCACAAGCACACTTTTCTAGAATGATATCTATCCAGATTAGATTTTCACTCTTGATTAAATAGATGAATGATATTCAAGAACAGTAGGTAGAGTCTTATGAGATTTTTGGGGGGGGAAAAAAGGGGAATGCTCTTGCCATAACGTGAGATTTGAGAGTAGATCTCGTATGCAAAGACCTCTGTAGAACGATCCCACGTTAAGAAAATCTACACAAAGAACCCTAAAATAAAAGAAACCGTGATTAGGATCATTGGTAACCTGAATATGAGAGAATGAGAACTACAGAAGGATGCTTGAAACAAGTGAACATGAGCTGGTATTTTATAGACTTGATTTTTACTATTCCCCCGATTTTTGATGGTTCTGTTAAGAACAAGAACCGGCGAAAATTAACTAAATAAATCGAGAATTTGATTTGCAAAAATCTTGAGGAGTATTCATGTGTAAGCTTCTAAGAAGATTAGTCAGATTTGGTAGAAGAAAACTAAGTTTAGGCTATAATGTAAATCAGTTAGAGATGGGTTTTTGTATATTTTTATGTAAAGTGTACATTTTTATTCTAAAAACTAAAAATGTATTTATGTAATTTTGAGTGTAAGTGCTATATATGAAGGATGGTTTGACGAGTAGATGAGTTAGATAAACTATTGGTTTAAAACTAATGAATTTCATTTTCTTCTTTCGACAAGTTTATGTTTTGTCATTAACAAAGCAAAGATAGATCGTAAAATATAAATAAACGTTTTTACCGTTTATGTGTATTAACAATCTCCCCCTTTTTGTTGATGACAAAACATAAACTTATTGGAAGTAAACAATAAAATTTATAAGTTATTGGAGTTTTTTACTTCCTTTTCCCCCTTTTTGTCAAAACAAAAAGAGCGTTGAAGAAAAACTAACTCGAGAATGCAATGAAATCGGATGCAATAGATAATAAAAGGTAGATTCTTTAAAAGAATCAAATGCTTGTGTGCAATAGCCCGAAACGATACCGACACAAAGTTTGATTCAAGTGAAGCAAATTTAATGCTTCTTTTTGACGAAGGCACCCTCGAGATGGGATCGTCAAGGTTTCTTAGTGAGGTGAGAAAAGCTACAAGAAAACATGTTAGTAATAATGCATGTATAATGTAAGAATGCAATATGAAGGATGGTCCAATAGACATTGGAACAAAATTGATTCATGGAGATTACATTTCAAGGCTCTCCCTTGACGAGTGCTCCCTCTAAATCGAAATTTGGCAAGAAATTCCAAATGATTTAGTAAGTTATAATATGTTAGATTAGAGGAACAATATGGCTCCCCTACATTGCTGGCAAACCTGTAAAAAAATGTTAATCCAAGAAGATTTAATCCTATGAATGCAACAAAAGAAAATTGAGATTTCTGGTGGCCGGTTCCGGCGGTTCTGTTCCAAAACAGAACCAACTTTGTAGCCGAACCAAACCGGTTGACCTTCACACAAAGTCAGTACAGAACAAGATTTGGCGGGAAGCACTTCAGTTTAAAAATTTATATAATATTCAACTGAAGTTAATAAAAGGACCACTTTAACATACAAATAGAGCAATGATTCAACACAAATTCATAGTCAATTATTCAAATAAAGATGCACAACCAAGATATAAAAGCAAAATATCAAAAACAACGTCAAAAATGATGGCTAAAACATAACTTATTAGATACACATCATGAAGTTAAACAACTTGACCTAAGTCAACTAAAACTAAAATCATGATTAGTGATCTAATTTTCTAAAGCATCTAAAATTTAAAGTCACTTGATCTTGTCAATCATCATCCTATGGAAGTTGGTTTGAGAGATGGTTCAAACGGTCAAGGATATGGTTCAACATGAACCTTATTTCATCTTGGAGGTTTTTGACAACGGTTTCAGTTCTTTGGCAATGTGGGCATGTGTGTTCTTGAGGTCTAGGAGGGTCTTCAATCCAAAGGGATTGATCAAGAGGGACAAAGATGCTTGATGGAGGGAGTGATGTTCTAAAAGGTGGTATTTGGGTTGAGGTAGTGACGGGATAGAATGGTGGTGGCATTTGTAGGTTGGTGATGGAGGTAAGAGGGATAAGGCCATCTTGCACAAGTTGTGCATTTTGGAGCCTCTTGGATGTTTTGTTAAAGGTTGTGAAGTTGATTAAGATCTTGTAAATTTGGGCCTCTATCATGGATGCTGGGTTAGCAATCAACACACTCCGAGGAGAGGTTCTGAAGTAGGTGGATATGTTGGTTCAAAGTCCATAAGTGATAGTTAAGGGAGTGTTTGGGATAAGCCTTGGGAAATGACTTATGGCAATGGATTTGACCGTCTGGTGTATTTCATCCAAGGAGGAGTTAATAGGGATGAGGTTCCTTGGTGGCTTGGTGGAGTAGAGAAAGTTAAGGCTCTAGGTGCTAATGGTGATGTGAGTGGTTCTAGAGTAAGGGTTGTTTGGATGGAAGTTGGTGGTGAAATTATAAGAGAAAGGGTAGTGTCTAGAGTGGTGGTTGGGTTGGTGATGAGGGTTGTGTTGAAAGGTTGGGAAGTATTTGTGAGGTGGTTTTGGATGGGTGAACTTTCATAGGAGGAAATGTCAATGAAATCGATTTGTGGCATTTTCTTTGGAGGATTTTGAGTTGAGGAGTTAGCACTTGAAGCCATGTGATGATCAAGATGATGGAATGAGGAAGATTATTTACAGGTTTTTAGTGTGGGTGAGGATGATGAACAAAGATCTCTAGATTTATACTAAAAGACCATGCAAGAACATTAAATGCTTAAACCACTAGAATTTCCTTAAACATAATCATTAGGATGATTTTTAAGTCAAACAAGAAATGTTCAGCTTATGGGCTATATTAAGACAACTACAACTAACATATTTATGACCTTAATTCAAGAATCTAACACCCTAAAACAGGGGAAACCTACTGTAGAACCGGCGCTGCTGGTTCCATTGGTTTAACAGAACCGGCTTGCTGCAAATGGAATCGGCTGAACCAGCCATGGTTCTAAAATTTCAAAATTTTCAAAAATCTTTACTAGTGATCTAACGCATTTCCTAGAACTTGTTTTCCCAAAGAGTTACTTCTTCTAGACAGTCCTAAGAGGGTTTATGAGAATAAGTGAATGCCGACAAACACCAATAATTAATTATGCCAAACGCTCCTTTAATACAATCAAGAGCATAAAACACAAGAAATAATTCATAGCAACAATCCGTTATTGTTCATAACATAACATCTAAATTGTCTTAAATATAAGAGCTTAACATAGAGATCAATTCTTGAGATTACAAGTTTCAAATTGTTTTTAGAAGAAACACAAATACTCACACCGAATAGCACACCCTACTTCTTCTTTGAGAGAAAATAGAATAGGCACTTGAACAATCCTTTAGTTTACTTAAACTTCGAGGACTCACCTCCTTCGATAGGTGGAAGTTGGTTCATGTAAGGAATGGGATCAAGAGTGTAGTTGTTTACGGGATCATTCTCCACCCCTTGGTGAGGAATTAGAGAAGGTGAATCGGATGACTCAGAGTTGGAAGGAGTTGGAGTTGGGAGACGAGGCCTTTTTCCCTTATCCTTGAATCGGAAGAATCTTTTCTCAGAAAGAGGGATCATCACGTGATCCACAAGATAGAGTTTATTTGAAAAGGAGTATGGGTGATTGACATGAACATGCTCAAAGAGCCGAGTGAGAAGCATTCCGTAGGGAAGTGTCATATCGGCACTCTTGGTCACACTTACCATTAGGTTGGTGATGTAGTAGGCAAGGTTGAAGTGTTTTCCAATGGTGAGGCAGTAGAGCATGTAGCACAAACATGCGTTAGGAGGGTCCTTGTTTTCAGTAAGACTTAGTATTTTCACTTAGGATGATTTCCCATTTCTTAAGATCGATTTTGAACTCGGAAACAATCATTTGAAAAGGGTCAAGGAAGGTATCAACCCCTTTTATCTTTCAGGTTTTGGGTTGAGTCCTTCCATAAAACAAAGTGTCACGGATCAAAGATGAGTCTTCATGAGGAGGAGGATAAATGTCGGGATGAGACTCAACACCATTTTGAAGGGATGAGATGGGCCACTCGGGGGGTGTACACACAAACTCCTTGACAAGGAATTTTAAGAATTCGAGCCAACTCCACAAGAGAAAGAGTTATTTCAAATTGTTAATGATGACGGAAATGGAGATAGTTCCATGTAGATTACGAATGATGTGAACACTTTTATAGAATTGAAGCACAAAGATAGGAAAAATCTTTTCGTCTATATTGTTAGGATTAAACGCCTTCTTAATACTGCTAGTATTACTGTTGCTCATATCAGAGTTAATGTTGCTCAGTTGTGTTAGTACTGCTTAAGAACTTCAGAGAAAAATGCTAAGTGTTTACTACTGCTAGTACACAGTTAGTACTACTAGTGTAAAATTACTACTGCTAGTGTATATTAGTGCTGCTCAGAGACTTAGAAGAAAAACTACTAAGTAGTTACTACTGCTAGTACAAAAGTTACTACTGTTAGTACAAAGTTAATGTTGCTGAAGGAGTTAATGCTGCTAGTGAAAAAGTTAGTACTGCTGAGTTAGTTAGTACTGCTTATGTGATTTATATGAGTTATTTGTGTAAAAGATATGTATAACTTATTTGTTTAAAAGATTTGATATTCTTAGGTGTTAGGAATAATGTTTTCTTAACTTAGTACCGACAGTACAATTAGTTAGTACCGACAGTTATACTTAGTACCGACAGTACAAAGTAGTTAGTACTGTTAGTTAGTTAATACTGTTAGTTAGTTAGTACTGTTAGTAGTAAATTAGTTAGTACCGATGACAAGATATTTAAAAGATATTTAAAAGATATTT
>BQNB010007842.1:0-33723 GCA_026074375.1 Tanacetum coccineum | reverse complement strand
TTATTTTGTTCAAGCTTATTTTGTGCTTATTTATGTCTTATGTGAGCTTATTGAATCTGCTATATGCTTTTTTTACAACTAGATTTAAGGTTCTTTCAATCTTACTTGTTTTAAAATGCAACTTCAAATATTTAAAGAGGTGTTTGGGTCAAGGGTTGAAAACGGGTAAAAATGGTTTAAAAATCTATTGGGTCACCTTGGCCAACTTTGTTAGCCTTTTCTAGGTTGATCTTAATCTGTTTTTCAAAATATTTAAGTCTTCAATGTTATTTTTAAATATTGTCTAAAAGATGTTCACAACTGTTGGTTCAAAACAGTTGTGAATTGCTATTTTGATTTAGCTTTCAAATCAGTTTCTTGAGTCTTGTTTTTGAGTTAATATTAGTGTCAAAATAGAGTGTTATAGTTTCTTTTAGTCTTCTTTTGGTTTTCATCAATCTGTCAAGTTCCTTTGTTAAGTGATTTTTTTTACAAAACTGCCTTTTTCATCCTTAAATATCAGATGCTTAATAGTGTTTTTAGAGCTTTAAATTTTGAGCATAAGCTCATTAGGGATTACACTCAATTTGTTTTGGCTTAGTTTTCAGTTAGGAGCTTATTTTATAGCTTATTTCTAAGTCTGCCTTTTGCTATTTGTTTTTAAGAAAACCAAAAAAAATAGCAATCTTTGTAAGCTACCTTTTTCTATTAGCTTTTTCTTGGCCTACTTAAGCTTCAAAGTTTGTTTTCTTTGCTTATTTTTGTAGCCCATAAGCCATTCTTTAAGCTCACATAGCTCATTAAGCCCAAAGCTTCCTCTAAGTGGCTTAAAATGAAGCCTAAAAAGTTGTCCCTAGGCATTGTGTCAATCAGTGTTTGTGCTTATAGCTTATTTGATTTTTCTAGCTTATCTATTGGTTTTTAGTTGCTTATTTCTATTTGCTTGGGATTATTAGGTGTAGGTCTCATTCTGTCTTTGCTTATTTTATTGTTGCCCTAGCTTATTTTGCTTAAAATTTAGCCAACAGTTAACTATCATTAGGACCTAGCTAAAAAAAGTTGAATCTGCCATATCTTAGCTTATTTTAACAGCTTATTTTTTAGATTAATAAAAAGTTGTTTTTTATAATTTGCTTATTTTTGTCAGTTGTACAAGTTTTAAAAAAGAGAGAAAAAAAATGTTTTTCAAAAAAAGGGAGGCATGGGGGTCGAACCCATGACCTCCCCTTTGCAAACTAAGCACCTCAACACTGAACCCTGCTACCAAAACGCCCTTGGGACTTTTTCATTCAAATGTTGCATTAGTTTATTTATATAGTAATTTTGCAGTTTTGCTTATCTTTGCTTATTTGCTTATTTAACTGCTTATTTGATCAGCATTTTCCAAGTTCTTATTTTTCCTATAATCTTCATAGTATTAGCTACTTTTCTGTATTTTTTCATAATTTTTGTAATTTGTTTACTATTTTTAAACATTTATTTTCTTTAAAACAGTTTTTAATTCATATAAAATTAAATAAAAATCAAAAAAAAATATAATTCTTTTTTTTAATTTTCTTTTATCATATAGGACCTAGGAAAAATAGATTTGCATGCATAGGGTTAATTTTGCAAGATTTAGGTTTATAAAGCTCGGGTTTTAAAATCCCGTTCTCGTTTTTGTGTTTTAACTTTTATTGCCTTTATAATAATGCTCCCGTAGACTTAGGATTTCCTTTTATGCCTTATTTATGCTTCCCATAGAATTTTACCTTTTTATGCTTTCCCGTAGTTTTAGGTTTAAATTCTCGTGCCTATTTATGTTTTTCCCGTAGTTTTAAGCTTACCTTAGTTTAAATTGCATTAATTTCCCGTAGAATTTAGAAAAACTAATCAAATCCTTCTTTCATTCAAGCATCAAATTGTCAATCCAATATCGTAACCGTCAATTTCACGCCTCGTTGGGGATAAACGACCCGTGAATCATACTTCCGGCTATATATATATATTGATTTTCTTTGTGAGTTTTGACTTTTCACCTTGGTCAAGGGTGGATTGTTGAGATTTGCTTAAGTATAATTAATATTATATATATACTATAAAAAGATATCAATCAAATTTTGGCGCCGCTGCCGGGGAGGTGTGTTGCGACAATATCGTTACGGTTTTGACGATTGGTGACTTGAAGACCCTTCCTCGTGAAGTTATTGTTTCCCGTTTGTGAATATTTTTCTTCTTATTATAAAAATATAAAAATACAAAAATATTTTTCATTTTTCTTTTATTAGTATAAATATAAGACAAAAACAAGAAAAACCAAAAAGATAAAAACATTGTCTTTAAATAAGATTAAAAAAGCATCATCAATATAATGCTTTCAATTGAAGCATTATCATAATAAGTTCCCAAACAAAAGATTTAAAACTTGTCTTTGTGTCACTTGCGAGGTACGACTCACCTTTAATCGATTAACAAACTATAAGAGGGGTATAAGGAGGGTCGTTCTTACGAACTACGACCCGAAAGGAGAAGGTTTTTAATAGCTTCGCGCTTTCCCGCTCCTCCGCTCCTTTGTGCGTTTTTCTTTTAGAGAGCTACCGTGAAGCAAGTTGATTATCGGTTTAAGTTATTCAATCTCATTTTGTCCGTTAATAAAATATGTTGTTTAAAAAAATTCGAAAAACCAAAAATAATCTCCTTTAACCTCTTTGTCATTTAATTCTTCTTCTTATCCCTCTAATTTTAATTCTTATGGCGTCATTCGACTATCGTTTAAATCCCCTTTACACGATTAAAGAATGCTCGTCTTGTGGAGCTTTGTACACTATGGACTATTGTTGTTCTAAAGGGGGTCTCGTCGACAAGATCATTTGTGATCTTAATAAAACACCCGACTCGTCTCAACGACCCCCTCCTAGTTGTGCAAAGTGTGGAAACCCGATTGATGGTCCATATTGTCGAGGATGTGCTCTTTTACGAAAGAAATTTAAGGAAGATTTGTTTACATATTGTGTTGAAAATGGATTTTTCCAAGACTTCCAAGACACTTCCGAGTCATCCGATGACAATACCAACGTTGTTAATGCTCCTCGAGAGCCATTCATTGTCAAACAGGACCCCGGTGAAAATTCCTCGCAAAGTCCTCCACAAATTAACCATAATTGTTGTTACGAGTGTGGTGATTCGTTAGATGGAATCTTTTGTCAACGATGCACTTGTAAGTCTTGTGGGAAAGGTGCTCATATTGGTTATAATTGTCCACCGAAAGCTCCGATTATCTCTAATCCGGAACCATGCAATCAAACCATTGATGAGCTCCCACAAACTTTGCCAAGTTTTGATCCGACGTGCTATTCCGAAAAAGAAAATTCATTACCTTACGTTTCAAAACCTAACTTTGTTGATGATTCTCCTAACGTTTTCAACCCACCTCCACAACCTCCTATGTATTCTTGTGAATTTTGCGGGAACGATGCTCGTTATGGTCACTATTGTACACCTCAAGTTCCGTTTATCTATCCGGAACCGTGTTACAATCAAGACTTTAATTTCCCGCAAGATTTTCATGATTTTCAACAACAATATCTTTGTTGTGAAAATTGCGGGGGTCCTCATGAGACTTTTCAATGTCAACCGATGAATGAAGACTATTATCATGAGCAAAATCCGTGCTATGATTCTAATTCTTTCGGTTTTGACCAATTTCAACCCCCGCAATATACCGTCAATCATCCAATCTTCAATGCTCAAAATAGCCTTCTCAATTCTCAAAATGAGCTTCTCAATTTTCAAAATAAGCTTATGGAGCAATTGACATCCATGTGTGATATGGTTGGTCAATGTATACAAAAGAAGGAAGAAGAAAAACGAATTGAAGAAGAGCAAGCGGCTAAAGCTCGATATTGGAAGATTCATGTTTGCTACAATGATGATGATGACGATGACGAGGAAAGATCTATTCCTTTGAAAGATACTATTATTTCTGGACTTCCTCCGTGTGTTGCAATCACACCCGCTTTATCAACCGAGGAACCCGTTGACTCTCTCATAATGGAGAACGAGCATCTTGACACTATTCCGGCAACGGAATCGGACGAATTCATAAAGTCTAGTGTTGAGAACCTTGTCCAAAACCCAAGTGAGTCCGAGGATTTCTTCGATATCGAAAGTGAGTGTGATGTGCCCGTTTTTGACAATTTTACGACTTTCTCAAATCTTCTCTTTGATGCTAACGACGATTTCTCCTCTAGTGACGACGAATCATTTTCTAATGAGGACGTTCCGAACGAAATTTATTCGAACCCTCTTTTCGATGAAGAAATCATTTCCGTTAAGATTGATGCTTCGATCATTTCTATGATTGATTCTCTTGTCGAGCAGTTCTCCGGTGAACTCGCTCATAATGATTTAATTCCACCAGGAATTAATGAAGCCGACTTTGATCTTGAGGAAGACATTCGTTTTATTGAGAGATTGTTGTACGATAATTCATCTCCCCGACCACCAAAAGCTTTTTAAGCCAATTCTAATACGATCATCGAGTCTCTTCCCATCTCCGTTGACTCTCTTAGGGAAGAGATCGATATATTTTCTGGTCTGGATGACTCAATACCACCGGGTATTGAGAGTGATGATTTCGACTCGAAAGATGACGATAATTCTACTTTCCTTCCCGAGTTCGAATCATTCCATGTTGATTATCCCGATTCAGGAAATTCAACCATTGATGTGGTGGAAGACATCCCCGTGGATGTGCCTAATATTTTTCCCACCCATCCCGCCCTTCAAATGGATTTCGACTTCATTCCTTCTCATAATGATCTCGGATCCAATCTTAATGATTCTTCTCCTTCCGGAGATAGTAACAAGATTTACGATCCGGGGATATGCATTGAAGTCGAATCCACAAGATTTCTTGCTACTCTTTCTCCCGTGATTGATACTTTACTTCCATTTTCATCCAAAAATGAAGTCAAAGTTTTCAATCATGGTGTTCTTGCTTATAAGGAGAAATCTCCTCCTTCTTTATCATATTGGGGCTTTAAAACTTCCAAGCTTTTTCATCAGAAAAACCCGATGTTGATTCATGGAGACAACACTCCTAATTTGGGTGTTCGTCATCCCCATTTTTATCCCCCTTGACAAAGCTTAAGTATGGGGGGATCGGGTCAAGCTAAGTGACCTTAAACAAGCGCTTCGTGGGTGGCAACCCATGCTTATCCATTCTATCTTTTTTCTTATTTCTAATAAGTGTGTTGTGATGAGGCTCGCCTCTTCCATAATCCCGTGTTTTGTGTTTTGTGGTTTATTGTCCAGGATTTCCTGAATTATGATGACTCTCGTGCTCGCGGTTTTGTCCTTCATTCACTCGAGCTTTACATCCTCAGCTTCATTTTGGGAATCCAATATCCAAATCTTATCGACTAACGTTTATCTTTAAGCATACTTAATAAACGGCTTAGGATTTGCGTAGAAACCCTTCGTAAAACATTAAGGACAATGTTTAATTCTAGTATGGGGGGATCTTCAATTTGATTATACATATAGCCGTTGTTTTTACGTAATCCCGTTTTTACAACCAAAATACCAAAAAATGAAAAAATTTAAATTTTTTTTCAAAAACAAAATAAGTGTTTTGTCACAATTTTGACTTTCATGCTGGGTAGAATGAGAATAAATTTTGACCCGATCGAGCGTGTTGAGCTCTAGCTTGTTCCTTAACTTTTAGACTAAGCGTTCGCGAAATTGCAAAGACGAAAAAGAAAGTGTTACAGTAAAGTCGATGCTAGCAAGGATTAATTTGGAAATCTTTAAGAGCTCATAAGTTTAATATTGTCGCTTTTTTCTCTATAAGCTCCCTAACCGGACAAATAATACGTGCTATTTTTTGAAAATTATACTTAAATTCAAACCAATTTTTGAATTTGAATTTAGTCAATAATTTTAGTCTTAGTTCAAATTTATACTTAAATTTTTCAAAAAGAAGTCTTTTCTATATATAGCAAAATAAAATGAAAAAATGAAAAAAAATGAAAAAATGAAAAATGATGAATAAATGATGAATAATAGTTATAAACTGTGGGTTGATAAAAGTTTGTTGCATCTTGCCGGCTCACAACCGATGTTACAGCCTTCTAAAGAAAGCCCATAGTAAGAATAATAATCCAAGACTGATAAAAGTTTGCTGCATCTTGCCGGCTCACAACCGATGTTGCAGCCTTCTAAAAGGTCGAGGGTTACAATGGCATCATGGTTATATTAATGTTAAGTGCAATAAATAAATATATGGAAAATCCTTTTTCTTAAATTTAAATATGCTTTTGAACTTAGACTATCTCATGATAAGATATGTATAAACGGAAACCCTAAGAGTTCTTGAAACCGAAGGTCCGTGAGTCCCGATACTAGTCTCTGTGGGGTGTCAAAAGCCTGGTCACTTAGCCATAAGGTTGGGATGTGCCGAGACGAAAGTCGCTACATGGGATGATCTCGCCTTCAAACTCATTATTCTCGGGTGGAACGTGAAGCATAGAATTTTGCATAAAAAACGTTGATCCATGGTTGAAATTCGAAATGGCACATTCACCTAAATATAATAATTGCCGGGAGTGAAAAGTTTACAAGTTACAAATATGAGTAGTGTTAGCATCTTAACTTGTATTTAACGGTGATTTCGTTTTAAGCTTGGTTTGGAATAAGTGAAAAGTCGGGGACGATGAATTTATCTTTTTGAGCATTTTAGGAGTGAAATGTTTCTTGTTCTATGATCCCTAAAGTTATAAAATAACGAAAGTCAAATATGCTGCTTAAAAGAAAAGTACAAAAAATGAGAAAAAAAGGAAAAATACAAAAATATTAGTGGAATAAGTGTAAATATTTAAAAATGGTAAAAACGGGGCTTTTCAAAGCTTTTGATCCTTTCATTCCCCTTGACGAACACTTAGCTACTTTTCAAGGTTATTAGTCGAGGAGGATTGAGATTCTTAGTTTTCTTAAGTGCTTACTTATAGCATTGCGCGAGGACACGCAATAGTTTAGTATAGGGGATTTTGGTATGTGTGTAATTACACATACCTTTTACTTAATAAATCGATAAGATCCTCAACAAAGAATTGTAAAGCAACCCTCCATGATCCGTTCAGCTAAGTACCATGAATCCAAAAATTAGACGGCATGTTCCATTTTGCAAGCAGACTAGACACCATGGCCTTGTTCTTAAAACGAAAGGTAAGTAATTGAGACGAACCGTAATCATAATGCAATCACGAATTTCCTCCATCACTCGAGCTTCACATCCTCAGCTTCATTTTGGGAATCCAATATCCAAATCTTATCGACTAACGTTTATCTTTAAGCATACTTAATAAACGGCTTAGGATTTGCGTAGAAACCCTTCGTAAAACATTGAGGACAATGTTTAATTCTAGTATGGGGGGATCTTCGATTTGATTATACATACAGCCGTTGTTTTCACGTAATCCCGTTTTTACCACCAAAATACCAAAAAATTAAAAAAAAAAATTTTTTTTTTCAAAAACAAAATAAGTGTTTTGTCACAATTTTGACTTTCATGCTGGGTAGAATGAGAATAAATTTTGACCCGATCGAGCGTGTTGAGCTCTAGCTTGTTCCTTAACTTTTAGACTAAGCGTTCGCGAAATTGCGAAGAACGAAAAATGATAGTGTTAAGTAGAAGTCGGATGCTAAGCAAGGATTATTTGGAAATCTTAAGAGCTCATATGTGTAATTTGTCGCTTTTTCTCCCATAAGCTATTAATCTGATTAATATACGTGCTATTTTTAGAAATTAAACTTAAATCAATAATTTTTATGTAGTATATAGCAAAAACTTTAGCCTTAGTTCAAATTTATACTTGAATTTTTCAAAAAGAAGTCATCCCTATATCAAAAAAAAATGAAAAAAAGATGATGATATGTTGAAAAATGAAAAAATATAATAAATATAAAAAATAAAAATCCGAGACTGATAAAAGTTTGCTGCATCTTGCCGGCTCACAACCGATGTTGCAGCCTTCTAAAAAGTCGAGGGTTACAATTGCATGATTAAATATTAAGTGTGAATTAATAAATGTAAGATCTCTTTTTGTTAAATTCAAATATGCTTTTGAACTTTGACTATTCTATTTTAAGTTTTTAAATAAGCTATGTATATACGGAAAACCTAAGAGTTTATGAAACCTAAGGTCCGTGAGTCCCGATACTAGTCTCTGTGGGGTGTCAAAAACCTGGTCACTTAGCCGCAAGGTTGGGATGTGCCGAGACGAAAGTCGCTACATGGGATGATCTCGCCTTCAAACTCATTATTCTCGGGTGGAACGTGAAACATAGAATTTTGCAAAACACTGATCCATGGTTGAAATTCAAAATAGCACATACACCTAAGATATAATAATTGTCGGGAGTGAAAAGTTTACAAGAAAAAACGTTGATCCATGGTTGAAATTCGAAATGGCACATTCACCTAAATATAATAATTGCCGGGAGTGAAAAGTCTACAAGTTACAAATATGAGTAGTGTTAGCATCTTAACTTGTATTTAACGGTGATTTCGTTTTAGGAGTGAAAGGTTTCTTGTTCTATGATCCCTAAAGTTATAAAATAACAAAAGTCAAATATGCTGCTTAAAAGAAAAGTACAAAAAATGAGAAAAAAGGAAAAATACAAAAATATTATTGGAATAAGTGTAAATATTTAAAAATGGTAAAAACAGGGCTTTTCAAAGCTTTTGATTCTTTCATTCCCCTTGACGAACACTTAGCTACTTTTCGAGGTTATTAGTCGAGGGGGATTAAGATTCTTAGTTTTCTTAAGTGCTTACTTATAGCATTGCGCGAGGACACACAATAGTTTAGTATGGGGGATTTTGGTATGTGTGTAATTACACATACCTTTTACTTAATAAAACGACCCTAAATGACCAAAAACGCACGTAAAATGCCATAAATATGCTTGTTTTTGTGTTTGTACTGTGCAGGTACCGAATATTCACTAAAGGATAAAAACAAAGCCAAACCGGACAAAACCGAGCACGGATTTGGAAAGAGCATGAAAAACCGAGGCCAAAGGAACAAAAGGATTGAAAACAGAGCTAAAACGGATATTTCTGGATCGACTCGACAACGTTTGTGCATTTAATAAAGTCAAGACGAAGTCAAAGTCAACCCCAGGATACGGCATTGTAAAGGGCATGGAAAAACGACTCGTACCCATTTTAGTAGGCCGAGTCAGCCCACTTTATTTAAAATCCATTTAAAACCGTTAAAGCCCAAAACCCTTATCCTTACACCGTTAGTCCTTAAAGGACTAAGGCTGTTAGTCCAAAAGGACTAAGGCTATTAGTCCAAAAGGACTAACGATGCAACACCCAATCAACCTTAGGGACCAATGATGAATAAAACAAGGACGAATAATACAATAGACATATATAGGTTCAGGGATTACTTTTGCCAAACCAATCAAAACATTTACTTAGTTAAAACCTTCCAGCTAGTTACTATATATCCCCTTCACGCCTTTTGTGTGTGTACTGCCTCTGCAATAAGACTCCAAATCTTTACCCCACTTCATCCTATGACAAAAAAAACTCTCCCCCACCACAAAACAACAAGAAAACAGGCTGGAAATCAGCTCCCCTATTAGTCAAGGGTAAATGCCAAAAATTCAAGGGTTGAGATTGTTTGATTGGGGACCAAGAAAGAATTGAAGGCCGAGATTGAGCTTTGAAGCCTCTCACATAACTAGCACAACTAGAACACCTACTTAGCTATATAAAGGAAGAAGAAGACAGTGTCAAGAACTTAACTAGGAGTAGGAGTAGTTTAAATTTTTTAATGTTTTTTATTATGTTTTATGTCTTTAATTTCGGTCTTTACATTTAAAAAAACCTTGTAACCTTTTAAATTTGAATGAAAAATTAAGTTTGAACGTTATGCAAGTCTGTCTTTTTATGCTTCTTAAACTGCTTATTTTGTTCCAGCTTATTTTGTGCTTATTTATGTCTTATTTGTGCTTATTGAATCTGCTATATGCTTTTTTTACAACTAGATTTAAGGTTCTTTCAATCTTATTTGTTTTAAAATGCAACTTCAAATATTTAAAGGGGTGTTTGGGTCAAGGGTTAAAAACGGGTAAATATGGTTTAAAAATCTATTGGGTCATCTTGGCCAACTTTGTTAGCCTTTTCTAGGTTGATCTTAATCTGTTTTTCAAAATATTTAAGTTTTCAAGGTTGTTTTTAAGTATTGTCTAAAAGATGTTCATAACAGTTGGTTCAAAACAGTTGTGAATTGCTATTTTGATTTAGCTTTCAAATCCTTTTCTTGAGTCTTGTTTTTGAGTTAATATTAGTGTCAAAATAGAGTGTTATAAGTTTCTTTTAGTCTTCTTTTGGTTTTCATCAATTTGTCAAGTTTCTTTGTTAAGTGATTTTTTTGACAAAACTGCCTTTTTCATCCTTAAATATCAGATGCTTAATAGTGTTTTTAGAGCTTTAAATTTTGAGCATAAGCTCATTAGGGATTACACTCAATCTGTTTTGGCTTAGTTTTCAGTTAGGAGCTTATTTTATAGCTTATTTCTAAGTCTGCCTTTTGCTATTTGTTTTTAAGAAAACCAAAAAAAACAATCTTTGTAAGCTGCCTTTTTCCATTAGCTTTTTCTTGGCCTACTTGAGTTTCAAAGTTTGTTTTCTTTGCTTATTTTTGTAGCCCATAAGCCATTCTTTAAGCTCACATAGCTCATTAAGCCCAAAGCTTCCTCTAAGTGGCTTAAAATTAAGCCCCAAGTTTGTCCCTATGCCTATTGGTATCCAGTTTTAGCCTATTGCTTATTTGACTTATTTTTATGCTTACCTGTTTGTTTGCCTTGCCTAATCTGGTTAATTTATGCTTATTAGGACTAGGTTATGATAGTTTTTAGCTTATTAGGTCCTTTTGCTTAATTAGTCCTAGAATAAGCCCTCAAGTTTAGCCATTTAGCCCTTAGTTAAAATTGCAACATGTCCCTTTTGCAGCCCATTTGTAGCTTATTCTAGCTAAATAACTTTACTTCTTTTGGTTTCTATTAGCTTATTAGGAGTAGTGCATTAGAGGTGTTAGCTTATTTTATAGCTTATTTCTAAGTCTGCCTTTTGCTATTTGTTTTTAAGAAAACCAAAAAAAATAACAATCTTTGTAAGCTGCTTTTTTCCATTAGCTTTTTCTTGGCCTACTTAAGTCTCAAAGTTTGTTTTCTTTGCTTATTTTTGTAGCCCATAAGACATTTTTTAAGTTCACATAGCTCATTAAGCCCAAAGCTTCCTCTAAGTGGCTTAAAAATACGCTTAAAAAGCTGTCCCTAGGCTTTGTGTCGATCAGTGTTTGTGCTTATAGCTTATTTGATTTTTCTAGCTTATCTGTTGGTTTTCAGTTGCTTATTTTAATTTGCTTGGTTTTATTAGGTGTAGGTCTCATTCTGTCTTTGCTTATTTTATTGTTGCCCTAGCTTATTTTGCTTAAAATTTAGCCAACAGTTAACTATCATTAGGACCTAGCCAAAAAAAAGTAGAATCTCCCATATCTTAGCTTATTTTTAAGATTAATAAAAAGTTGTTTTTTTATAATTTGCTTATTTTTGTCAGTAGTACAAGTTTAAAAAAAAAGAAAAAAAATGTTTTTCAAAAAAAAAAGAGGCATGGGGGTCGAACCCATGACCTCCCCTTTGCAAACTAAGCACCTCAACACTGAACCATGCTACCAAAAAGCCCTTGGGACTTTTTCATTCAAATGTTGCATTAGTTTATTTATATAGTAATTTTGAAGTTTTGCTTATCTTTGCTTATTTGCTTATTTAACTGCTTATTTGATCAGCATTTTCCAAGTTCTTATTTTTCCTATAATCTTCATAGTATTAGCTACTTTTCTGTATTTTTCATAATTTTTGTAATTTGTTTGCTATTTTTAAACATTTATTTTCTTTAAAACAGTTTTTAATTCATATAAAATTAAATAAAAATAAAAAAAATATAATTCTTTTTTTAAAAAAAATCTTCTTTTATCATATAGGACCTAGGATAAATAGATTTGCATCCGTAGGGTTAATTTTGCAAGATTTAGGTTTTTAAAGCTCGGGTTTTAAAACCCCGTTCTCGTTTTCGTGTTTTAACTTTTATTGCCTTTATAATAATGCTCCCGTAGACTTAGGATTTCCTTTTATGCCTTATTTATGCTTCCCATAGGATTTTAGGATATTCATTTGCCTTTTTATGCTTTCTCGTAGTTTTAGGTTTAAATTCCCGTGCCTATTTATGTTTTTCCCGTAGTTTTAAGCTTACCTTAGTTTAAATTGCATTAATTTCCCGTAGAATTTAGAAAAACTAATCAAATCCTTCTTTCATTCAAGCATCAAATTGTCAATCCAATAACGTAACCGTCAATTTCACACCTCGTTGGGGATAAACGACCCGGGAATCATACTTCCGGATATATATTGATTTTCTTTGTAAGTTTTAACTTTTCACCTTGGTCATGGGTGGATTGTTGAGATTTGCTTAAGTATAATTAATATTATATATATACTATAAAAAGATATCAATCAGTCTCCAAAGAAAGGAAAATGTTCATTTATTTACATTTATCCTAAACAACGGGATGTTCATATCTTCTCGGTCTTAAGCAAAGTCATATAAACATTGAAAGTTTTGAATGCTCAAGAGAAGTACTAAGGAAAATGATGGTAAATAAGATATATCTCACATATTTTCCTGTTGAGCGCAATTTTTCAAGATACTTTCAAAAAGAAATTTTCAAATTCTTTCAAAATTGTGTGCTCAACAAACTCCCACTTCAAGTTTTCACTCTATTCTATAATTAAGGGGGAGTATAATAATATGATTCATTCTGCATGCACTTCTGTTCTCCCTAGACTTAGTTAGGCTCATGTAATTGTCAAAAATTGTAAACACATATGCAATTTTTGAGGGGGAGAATAGTGATTAAAATGTGATTAATACGGATGAATAATGGATATGATCTTCAATCTATAAGTGAGTTCCCAAACCTCACATGTGCAAAACTCTTTCATAATATGGTGCATATGTGAAGGGGGAGCTTTTTGGTAACTCTGGAAACACTCAATGTGTCTCAAATGATTTCTCAGACACGTTGATTGATTTTTTTATCAAATGGTTTTATGGATCTTCATGGCAATACCCCAAAGACTGACCAATTGTTGTTTCTCAAGGGATCATAAGGCAGTTAAGGTTAGGTATATTCGTTCCATGATCCAGCCAGAACCGGATGGATCTACCCAGGAACACTTCATTAGACATAGTAGAAGTCTTAGGTATGATTGAAAAAAGGAGTAAAATGAGAATAAAGGAATAGTGCCGACTGAGATGGAGCTAGTATTGGAACAAACCCAACAAGGTACTAGTCATGAAGTCTCGGTAAGCACTGAAGGGGTTGAAGAATGAAAAAGAATTGTAAGGATAAAGGGTGAAAAGAAAGAAGCCCTCCATACAACCCTAGGCAGAAACCAGGTCAATACATAATCTATCGGTAATCACAAAGATGATTCTGATATTGAAGACTGACATCATAGACCCAGTGATGCAATGCACAACCCTCCCTAGCCACTCAGAATCTCTTAAAAGATTTATGTTTCATTTCTCACAGAGATCAACACGTTTCTATCGAATTTCTCATTCTGAGATTGTTGATATTGAAAAGGTGGCAGTCCGCTCCAGCCTCCGATTACCAAATAACAAATGTGCACTTATAGAGTCTAGAGCCAACGAGATCCATCAAAAATCTCACTAGGACACAAATTCCAATATACAAAATGTCATACATCATTATACAACATTTGGTATCAATAAGTCCTACGCATTATCTACGTGATAATTGCCAGAACATCAGAGTGATACTCTTTAGTATTCACAGTGACGATGGAAATCCTTCTTGAGCCAACATCAAACAAGCTCTTGGTAGGTGACTTGCGAGATTCTAAATGAATCAAGCTTGTGTCAACTGGATATCGATTTTGGTCCAGTATATGAATTGACGACTCAATCAGAAAGATAGTAACTATCTGATTCACTCTTACCGTGTTGTCTGCTTTGAGACGCTCCGGTAACGAGAACGGCTAGTGCAGCTGCGAAACCCTGTCAAGGAGATTCTTTTGAATTCTACCTGATCACAGGCAGTATTTATACTGATTAACGGGGAACCGTGGTTATTGCAACCGTATTCGACGAAGTGACAAAGACACTTTCGTCCATATATGTTTATCTCTAACCTATACTTGCAGGTTTTCCCGACGGTAGCAGCTTCTAGTCCATGACGAGTCAAGATTCAAGACCTCATGCTCAATCGACAAAGATAAATACATGATGAAAGCTCAAGCACATGTATCAAAGTCTTCCGCAATCTCTGATGAACAAGCACTTCCTCATAAGAACATTTTGTGGTACAAGTAATCATGTTAAAAGAAAATGTTGAGGGAGATTGTTAGCAAGCTTTCAAGATCTTGAGCATGAGGGTGGAGACACAAGATCGCAAGGCGGCATAAAGATTCAAGGATAAAGATTTAGAGATCTCAGTAGTCAAGACAAATCAAGGCCAAAGACCACGATATCAGTATTTTGTCAAAGAATATCAAGTTAAAGATCAAGATCCAAGATCACAAGCATGCAAATGGAACTTCAAAAGGAATTCCCAAGAATACAAGGCTCCAAGACTCAAGACGTCACAAGAAGGATCCACAATTGAATGACCACCCCTTAGGGGGAGATTGTTAGCTCTATTTTTAGTAAAGTGATGGTTATTATCAATCCCGAGTCTTGTATAAGAAAACGTAGTCTTGCAGGAATTACTCTAAGCTAATTGGGCCTAGTTGTCAGGCTTAAAGCCCATGTGTAATAGGTTTGGCCCAAATGATACATAAGAAAGCCCACAAGGCTTGTCCACTCCAGGTACTATTTAAAGCCCTCTCCAAGTATGGAGATGGTGTTGCTTCTCATTTCTTTCTAGTGCAAGTAACCATTTTCTCTCTTTTGTCTCTCTCTCTCTAGTTCTTTTTCTCTCTCTAAAATCTTTTCTATTATTTTGTGTTTATGGTGATGAAATGATATCATCTAACAATCCTTGTGATTATGCCAGAACATTCAGAGTGATACTCGTTAGTATTCACAGTGACGAATGGAAATCATTCTAGAGTCAACCTCAAACAGCTCTCCGGTAGGTGACTTGCGAGATTCTATATGAATAAAGCTTGTGTCAACTGGATATCGATTTGGTCCATCAAATGAATTGACAACTCAATAAAAAAGATAGTAACTATCTGATTCACTCATATCGTGTTGTCTGCTTTGAGACATTCTGATATTGAGAACAAGCAAGTACGGTGAATCTAATGCATACGCGTTAGAGGATCTAACACTTTGAGCTGGAAACCCTGTCAAGGAGGTTCTTATTAAACCTACCTGATCACAGGTACATTATTTATACTATAAAATAGTCCTACAAAAGCGAAGGTTAATGCAATCGAATCTCAACGAATGACAAAGCCATATTCGTCCATATATGCTGTTTATCACTAACATCTAAATGCATGTACAAATGACGGTGTTATAGCCTCACTCCAGCAGAGTCCAATTCATTACCACATGATCATGCTCAAGCGACAATGACATACTCTAAGCATCAAGATTCAAGAATCAAGAAAGCTTAAAACTAAAGACAAAGACTTCTGCAAAGTCTGATATACAAGATCTTCCTTTAAGATAACAAGTCTATGAAGGGAGATTGTTAGCAAGCTTTCATGATGCAAAGTATGAGCATGTTGGTCAAGACCCAAGATCGTAGGATGGCAAAGACGATAAAGACAAACAAGGAAAAGATTTAAAGATCTCAAAACTAAAGACAAAGTCAAAAGACAATGACAAAAGCTCAAGATCAAAGATGACACAACATGAAGGAACAAGCCTACTACAAGATAAAGACCAAGATAAAGTTTCAAGAACTCAACAACAAAGCAATCTCAAGAAGTCTAAGGAAGCAAGATTCAAGATCTCACCTCAGGGATTCGAAGATAACACATTAGGGGAGATTGTTGACCTTAAATATGTTTGTGAACATGGAAGCTCAAAATCTTCAGGATACCTCCATAAGGAAACCTTGCTTTAGGGGAGATTGTTAGCCTCAAAATATTAAGTCGAACAAGGAAGCTCGGCTAGTAATCATGGAAGCTCGGTCTTTACTCAGTAAATGTTGCAATAGGCTAGAAAAGTGTAACGGGCTCATTTAATGTAATCTAATATTGCACATGTATCGGGCTAAAGCCCAAAGTAATCCCTAGGCTAACCCAAGTCTAAAACCCACAGCCCAATAAGCCTTATATGGCCGGCCTTGTTAGGGTATAAATACCCCTTCTCCATGTGTGGAGAAGGGTTGGTTGTTCATTTTTAAGTTTACACAATTGTTTCAATCCACCACTCTTTCTTTTCTCTCTACTTTCTCTCTTTAGTTTCTCTCTTTACAATTCTTCCATATTCCTTCTTTAATTCTCAAGTGAAAAAGATATCTTAGATACTAACAATTGTAACATATTTTGCTTGACATGTTTCGCTGTGCATGTCTATGAGAAATAGAAGATTGTTTTAGCTACATTAAAGTTTCAGAATCTGCTCAAGATAGGGATGTTGGTTTGGGGGGAAGCTGATTTAAAAACTTCGCCAAAAAGGAGTCTATGAAGAAAGCTTTTCAAGACATGCTGCATGAATTAGGGGGAAGTTAATCCAACTCATGCATACTACAATGGTTCCAGAACAAGTAAAGACAACAAAGATCCAAGTTGGAGTACAAGTTTCAAGACCAAGAGAACTCAGAAGACATCTTCATCTTTGGAAGTGCTTTGGAAGACTTTATTTTGTTGTATTTATACTTGATAGGATCATTGTAAGTAATTCCGTATGTCCACATGTAGAATAATAGTAATCTTTGATTTATGCAAGAACTAGAGAGAGAGTGGGTTAGATGAACTTAGAGAGAGAAAGTAAATGGAAATGGAATGTATATTATGTGTGTGAGAAAATGAACAACCAACCACCTCTTCAAGGCATGGAGAGGTGTATAAATACCCTTAATGTGGCCGGCCTAGGTGGGCTTTCATGGGCTTTCCATGGGTTTTTTCCTAACTTAGCCTATTAAGGTTCCACAAATAACTAAATGAGCTATCTACTGATATACATGGAAGTGTCTGACACTTTTCGTGTTCCTAACAATCTCCCCCTAAGGGAGGTCACTCTATTTTACAAAAACTTAAACCTAGCATACTATGCTGAGCCTTCATTCTTGTGCTCGCAGACTTGAATTTACTTCATTACTTCATCTTGTGAATATGTTGTAGTGATCTTGACTTTTAGGCTGGAGCACATTCCTTTGACTTTAACTTGTATGTGAGTATGTGATCTTGAGCACTATGAGATCATCAACCAAGCATAATCTCTTTTCGCCATCTTGTAATCTTTGCCATCTTGTGAAACTTGTGACTTTGGGACCGACATGCTCATACCTTTCTTGATTTGATAACTTGAAAGCTGTAATGATGCATCTTTCTCGAAGTTCTTTAACTTTAACACTTTGTCGCTTCGAGAAGGACGTACGGTATCAAAGTAGCGGAAGTCTTGAAACATGTACTTGAGCTTTCATGATGTCTTTACATTTGTCGGTCGGGTATGAGCATGTGGCTATGAATCTTGTGAGTCAGTTGGATCCAGGTACCTCCATTTCCATCTTTATTTGTTCCTGAAATAAAACAGTTAGCAATAAAGTGGGGGGACGAACATGGCTTTGTCATTCGCCCGTGTTTGGTTGGAATAACCTTCGAATCTGTGAGGATCGACCTGTGATCAGGTAGATTCAATTTAAGAAGAATCTCCTTGACAGGATTTCCAGCTAAAGTATAGAATCTTTCTAACACATTTGCATTAGATTCATCAAACTCAGCATGTTCTCATTACCAGAATGTCTCAAAGCAGACAACACGGTAAGAGTGAACCAGTGAGTTACTGTCTCACCGATTAAGATAAAAAAAATCTATTTGAAAATCAATCGACGTGTCACTTGCTAAAGTAATTTTGTGACACATCGAGAGTGTTAATCATTTCAAAAATTCATCATCAATCGTCAATTCATAACCTGGAACAAGTTTGATTCTTGTAGAATCGCACCATCGTTTCTTTCCAGTTGTCACAAGTTTGATTCGTATAGAATCGCACAAGTCACCTACCATGAGCTTGTTTGATGTTGGCTCAAGCAGGATTTCCATCTTCACTGTGAATTATATCACTCGGATGTTCTGGCAAAATCACAAGGATAATGCGTAGGACTCTTAATATATTTCTCGTTATTCACATTGTGTGAGATAGCAAGCATAATTTTGACAAGTGTCCTATGAGATTTATGGATGATCTCTTTTGGCTCTAGACTCAATAGTGCACTTTGATTTTAGTGATCAGAGGCTGGAGCAGACTGCCACCTTTTCAATATCAACTAACTCGGAGTGAGAAAGTTGATAGAAATGCGTGTAATCTCTGTGAGAAATGAAACAAGAGTCTGTTGAGAGACCTTGAGTGGCTAGGGAGGGTTGTGCATAGCGTCACTGGGTCCATGACTGTCTTCAATGTCAGAAAACAACTTAGTGTTTCTGACAGATTATGTATTGACCCGGTTTCTGCCTAAGTGTATGGAGGGCTTCTTTCTTTTCACCCTTTATCCTTACATTTCTTTTTCATTCTTCAACCCCTTCAATGCTTACCGAGACTTCATAACTAACACCTTGTTGGGTTTATTCCAGTGATAGCTCCATCTCAGTCGGCACTTTTCCTGATTCTCACTTTTTCTCCTTTTGTATCATACATAAGGACTTCTACACTAACTAGTGGATATCCCTGGGTAGATCCCTCCGGTTCTGGTTGGATCATGGGATTTAAATACCTATGCCTAACCACCTTATAACTTCATAAATTTAAGTACATGGTCGGTCTTTTGGGTATTCCATCTCAGTCAAAACCAAAATCATTGAAAATTTCAATCAAAGTGTTTGATATACATATCAAAAGATTTACACCTTGAAAGTTTTTCATCATCACTAAAAGCTCCCCCTTAACATGTGCACCGTAATCGTAGTACATGCTAAGTGTGGAGTGCATTGAGTCCATTTTATCTGATCACATTTCAATACAAATTAGATTCAGTTTAATCACATTTTCTCCCCTTATCCAAAATGTTAATCCCTTGATATTTTGGATATCAATTGATTAAACTTTCAGGGACAAAATGTTACATATTAACTAAAAGGAACATTTTAATGCTCCCCCTCAATATTTGAGGGTATGTAAGATAGTGCCGAGTACAAAAATTTGAATTTTTTTGAATTTACTAAGAAATTCTTGAAAATTTTGTACTCGAGCACTCCTTATTATCACCATAAAGTCTACACTACATATATACAAATTCACAAAATTATTATGTATGAGGATGGACCTTTTAATGATGAGGACGCCATATGATGAATCATATGGTCCTTTGAAGTAGTCGAAGGTCTTCCCCGTATGGTCTTCCTCCAACAAACTTTTCTAAACTTCTCATCAGCCTTCTATCTCTGAGCTTTTTGTCAATGGCATTGATCATCACTCGAGCTCTTCTCTTGTCTTGATTAGTCCATCGTCTCTTCGATAAGTACTCCATCTGAATCCTGGTAGCAATATCATTGAGGGTAGTACGAACATGATTTAGTGTGCCGTCACTGAACTTGTGAAGTTCATCAGTGCGCATCAGATAATTTCTGTTCATGTCGTCCTGATAGATAATGCCTTGGATGTCAGGGTAGGCAGTGTAGGGAGTCATTTTTCTGAGGTCTGAACATTGAGAGTCTGGTCTTGAGAGGTTGATCTTCTTTTGGTAGCTTTCGACTGCCAATTGTAGATCTTCCACGCGTTCTTAAATGACAATACGACGTGTGTACATTCTCAAGGCCACATTCAATGCATATCGGTCATCCAGACTAAGGTTGGTCAGTTTGCCTTAAACAAGAAGGAGTAACATGTCTTCAATGTCTTGGCGTCGAAGTCTCTTGAAGTCGCCTTCTTGAAACTTGTATAGCTTGTCGTCCTGTCGTCGAACAATTATCTCTTCTAAATGACTGTAACCATAGAACATCATGATCTTGAGACTAATGAATGCGATGATCCTGTTCTTTGAGTATACATCCTTTGAAGTTTCCATGTTGGTAGCATATCTATAGAATCTCTAACGTTTTGGATCCTAGTGATATGTTCCCTAGTAGGCGTGTTTGTCGTAGGCAACAGGTACGGTACTCCACATACTTCTAGGGATCATGTCTTCAATCCATTTAATTTGACCATAATCAACAGCCTTTGTCTTTTTAATGGAAGTGGTGTACTTGTGACTTAAGCTTCCTCCTTTCAGATATTCAAGATCGTTGTTGATGAAATAATTGAAAGGGATAACAAGATGACCTCGTACATTCCGAATCAGAGGTAGGGGCTTGCTCAGATCATGGGGATATGACGTTCCTTCAGGATTATTAGCTTTGAAAAATTCTTCCAAGTGATATTCCTATTCTGCTACACTCTTGCACGAACCTTTCATGAGATCATAGGTAGGTCTGGTCAACAACTCTTGAGTCAAATAGTCATTCTTAAGGCGGTTCATCATAAAGGCAGAGAAGTGGATGGGAGTATCCATACGTTCATTAAATGAAGATTGTGAGCCGGTAGCTTGTGCCAAGTGAGTAATCTATGGTTGAGGAGGTAGGTCAGAGACAGTCTTTATGAGGTGTCATTCACGATCAAGAGTTGGAGAGCTTGAAGGATGCCACAGACGTTCATCTTGTGCCTCTCTTATAGGAGTTACATCTGCGTCTCCAGTGTTGAACTCTTGATATGTAGAATCATTTAAGTCAGTTGGTTAAGATCTAGACGCACCTCTAGATAACCATGTTCGGATGGCTTACATAAACCTCTTCTCGTAAATTACCATTCAGAAGCGCAATCTTGACATCCATTGTAGACAACCATGTTCATGTGAGCGACAAACACGATAAAAATCCTTATAGCCTCTAATCTTGCAACCAGAGCAAAAGACTCTTCAAAATCAATTCCCTCTTCTTGACGGTAACCATGAGCCACTAACCGAGCCTTGTTCTTTAGAATACCTCCTAGTTCGTCTAGCTTCACTTTGTAGATCTACTTTAAAGTAATAACCATAACTTTGTCTGGTCGGGGTACGAGCTCCCATACTTTAAGTCGTTCGAACTCATTGAGCTCTTCTTGCATTGCTTCGGATCAGCTAGGATGAGCCTCTTTTTGTTTTTACCCCCCCCCCCCCCCCCCCCCCCCCCCCCCCCCTTAATTTTTCCCCCCCCCTCCCCCCCCCTCAATTTTTTTTGTGTGTTTTTTTTGTCAGTCAAAGATATTTATACGTCTTGGGTTCGCAACCGCAGTGTAGGTTCAACAGCAGTGAGGAAAGCATCGTAGTAACAGAAAAGAGCTTACTCATGTAATTGTAGCCTTGTGGAAACTGGTCTAGCGAGTTCACCGATTATGTTTTCAAGTGAATCATCCTTAGTCCATTTGCTATTATGTTTAGAAATTTAGTGATAAGGATGCACGATTATATGAATAGAATCCATTGATGAAGATTGATCAGGAGGAACTTCTGGAATTAGGATACCAAAGTATGGATCATTACCAATATGCGCAACTTCAATATCATGATTGTCTTCTTCAATATCGTTAGGAATGACGGGAGGTTGAGTTTTGGGTGTTGTTTGAGAGTTACTTGGTGATGGTGCATCTTGGTTAACTGTTGTTGAGGAAGGTGAACCGGTTGATACAACAAGAACTAACTACTTCATCAATTAGAGCAATGACTTTAGGGGCTGGAATATCAACACTTGGTGGAGGAGTGAGTAATTCATCAAATAGTAGTTGAAACAATATATCTCAATCAGTTCTTGAAGGTGGTACAAATGGTGTTGAAGGAGGAGGGTTTGGCACGAGTCCTAAACTGATTGTTGCTGGAGTTATTTCATGAAGTGCGGGTCCTGAACTGCTGTGTTCAGAAGCCATAGCAGTCAGCTCATCAAAGTCTACATGATTTGTTTTAATGATTCGTCTGGTATGTCGGTTGTAAATTCGAAATGCTTTCTTTATGGGTGCATAACCAATGAAAATACCAATATCATCTTTCGGTTGTAACTTACCCAAGTTCTCGCTATCGTTTGTCAGATAACAAAGTGCACCAAATACATGGAAAATGATAAGTCAAGAGGTTTGTCATGTAAAAGCTCATATGGTGTTTTTCTGTGACGAAGACGTACGATGGAACGATTTTAGGTGTAACATGCGGTAGAAACAGCTTCTGCCCATAAGAATAACAAAGCTTTTGCATAAATCAACATTGTGCGGGCAACCTCAATTAGCGTACGATTATGTCTTTCAACGACACCATTTTGCTGTGGAGAGCGAGCAACAGATGTTTCATGAGAGATGTCAACCTTCTCATAATATTCACGCAAGGTTTGATTAACAAATTCAGTTCCATTATCTGTTCTGATTCTTTGGACAGGTACTTTAAGCCGCACTTGGATCATCTTAAGAAACTTAATTATGAAGTTTTGAGCTTCATCTTTTGACCTTAAGGACCTAACCCATGTAAATCGAGAGACATCATCGACAATGACGAGGATGTACTTCTTTCCATTAACACTTGCGACACACAT
This sequence comes from Tanacetum coccineum, assembly GCA_026074375.1. NCBI lineage: Eukaryota > Viridiplantae > Streptophyta > Magnoliopsida > Asterales > Asteraceae > Tanacetum > Tanacetum coccineum. Next base: position 10,959 of record BQNB010007842.1, on the reverse strand, counting down.
TGGTCAACAAAGATCCATGTGCAAAAGATAGAGCTTTTCTTGGTTAGTGTCTTCAGATTTAGGTTTGTAGGGTTTCTTCTTGGTTTTACCCATTGCACAAGCAGAACACAAATGGTCCTTTTCAAATTTAAGCTTAGGTTTATTGCACCAAAGTTCAGATGAGACAGACGTCGGTGTCATAGCCAGGACTTAGTCTTTGGAGGCCTTAGCGACAAGAGGGTATAGCAGGAGAGGACGTCAGCAAATCTCCAGAGAGGTAAAGTGTATACAGATTGTTGCGAGATTAACTAGTTATAGAGGCAAATACCTTCCAAATATTATAAGATGAAGCGTGTGTTGACGATAAGTTAATACTTCTAAGGTTTCTGAATCTACGCAATTATAGGCCTCAAACGGAGGAATAGTTGTGTGTCTATAGTCAGTGTCCACGTTAATATAGCTCTTGGATATCGTAACATTTCCATATGAGATAATCCTCCACTCACGCATATCCCAAGACAATATGATAATCACCATATCCCAATATCTTTGCCACGTGATCATTTTTGAATTTGACTGTACCCAAAAACTTATTGACAAAATTGGTGAGCTGAGAGCGATCTCCGGTCATATACTTGGAGCAGCCAGAGTCCAAATACCAAAGAACAATTTGGACGACCTGCATTCATCAAGAGAGGAAGATGGAACATCAGAAACTATGGATCCCCAAGATGGACTGGGTTCCTTTTTGTTAGCAGATACAGATTTAAGAACCTTAGATTTGCTAATAGGAACATTAGTTTTAGATTTCCTAGGTTTCCTTGAGTAAACCAATGTTATGACAGGTTTAGGTGCTTCGTTATCTAGAGCAGATGGTATCCTACGAGGCACTTCAGTAGTTGTGGTAATCCTAGTTAATGGGCACGGATTTCCTACTATAGTGAAGGTTCGAACAGTAGGTCTCCAGATGTATCCAATTTTTGAAAACACCTTTCCTGTTGGTTTTCAAACTTTTCTCTTTAAACTTTTCTTAACAAATTTAGATTTATTATGACCATTCACATTATTTATAAAATCAAAAACACACAAATCATGATTAGCAGAAAGCATGCAACCATTACACTTAACACATTTTAGTTCAGAATTCGCATTAAGCTTGGAATGTTGCACATGAGCAGTTCCTTTAGATTCAACAACACAATCTTTATTTTTCAAACTAGACTTGACTTTCCTAGGGTGGGCTTCTACTTTATTCTTCTGAGTACTACTTGGTGTTTGCCGAATCTTATCTTTCTTTGTATTGCCTGAAGGCTGTGATCCGCTAGCACTAGTAGACGGTTTTACTCCTGTAGAAGACAACATAGGTTTGTTAGAAACTAGGTTTGATGTTGAGGTTATTTTTTTGATTGTGTTTCCTGAGTATTTGACGGGCTCAGTGAATCTAACTCTTTTGTCCTTGTTCTTTAGGGTCACAGCCACTAATTTTCCATCAGTATTGTTGACACTAGGGCAGGTTTTACTGATGTTTGTAAGCAACTCCTGAACTAGTTTAGCATACCTACAGGCAGATTCTAGGGATTGATCTAGTGGATATTTTGATTTAACATGTTCAACTAGATCCCTAAGAACGGTAGCTTCTTCCTGAGTGTGCTTAATATAGACAGAGTGAGCTGTTGTTTATTCAACAATTTAGGGGTTATTGGTTCCACATCAAACTTAAGCAATTCTGGATCACTAGGGTGTTTTGTAACGTTATTATCAACTAGAGCTTTTCCTTTAAGTTTCCTTAAATCATCCTTGAGAGTTGTAATTACCAAAACTTTTTCCTGAAGCCTAGCATTTAAATCAGAAATTTCTACAGACTTTAGATTGACTTGATTAATTAAATCATTACATTGTTCTTTTGATCGAATACGTGCTGGTTTAATAGAGTCATAAAGTTGCTTATAGGTCTATTTCAAATGCTCATTCTCAACAATAAGCTTTGTTACCTTATGATCCAATTCAATATTTATAGTTTCAATCTCTTCTATGTATTTTTTAATCTTATCCTCATTTTGTTTTCCACTTAGAGATTTAATTCTCTCTTTCAACTTCTTTATGATCGTGTCTTTCTCTTGGGACTGAGCTTTCAATTCATTTAATTCAAACAATTGATCAAAACTTGGAGCACTTTGATTTGAAACAAAATTATCCCTTTGAAAAATTTCTTGATTAAGTTGAGAATCAACTTCTAAAGAGATGCAATGTTTTTCAAGAGTGGTGAAACTTTTAAACAGTTTATCATAAATCTCTTTTTCAATGAAATCCGTTTGAAGCTCAGTCTCAAGTTTGAGACATTTTTCACATTCATGCACATTTACAGAAGCAATATCCGCAGAAGAATTCATAATTACATTCACAATATCTTTGTTAATGACTTGTTCCAAGAGTCGTTCGTTTTCGTTCAAAACTTGATTCATTTTAACTTCAAATGTTTTTGACTCTAAACGATGTTGTTCCACAGCCTGTTCCATTTGATGAAAGACATTTTGAACTTCAGAAAGTTCATCAACCAAATATTGATTGAATGTGTTAAATAAGTCCTTCAGAGCTTTTACAAATGGAATTATTTCATCCCTAAAACAAGCTTTTGTATGTTCGAACCCCCACGAACCCTCAGTGATAGCTGTGGGTGTGGTTCTTTCTTTGACTACCACATCAAAACCAGCAAGATGGTGTTTAAGTTTCTTCAAACTCGTATTAACCATGCTGACTTTAGGAAGTTCTGTTGGAACCTCAACATTGGTGGGTCTACTAGAGAGAGTGGGTTCTGCAGAATTCACAGAATTCTGAGACCAAAAGTCTTGTTCAGTAGATAATTCAGTTTGTGGAACAAATCATTTTTCAAAATCTTGAGAAAGTTGATTAAGAACAGCATAATCGACTGGTGTAGTATTAACTTTCTTTTCTAACATTATAGGATCCTTTTGTTTTAAAAGCATTTTTGAACGACTCTCTTCAGCAAGCATTAAGGTCTCTTCAGAGTCAGGAATCACAATGGGATTAGTTTTCTCAATAATATCACCAACATATAGCTTTGGTTCCAACTGCTGAGCTTTCTTCAGATAGAAAGGATTTTGAAAACCTAGAGCTTGTTTAGTGGTATGATCATAGAAAAACTGAGGTTTCGTCAACATGTGAACAGTTTGTGCAGATTGATCTCTTTTAAAAACAATATTATCTAACTGTTTAATCCTCTTTTCTAAAGCAATCTCTCTATCTATATTCCTAGATTCTTCTTTCTTAAAATCATCCTTGAGAAGAGAAACTGTTTGTATTAAAGATTCCTTTTCTTTTAAATGTTCAGAAAGAGTTTGTTTAAGACGATTAATCTTTACAGAATGTGCACATGAATCTGAAACGTTGTCTTTACTTGTTAAAGCAACATTTTTTCCTTCGTTCAACACTTTAACATGTTCCTTATATCTTTCAAGCTCAGCAGTTAAAGTATTATTTACACTTTGATTGTCCAGATTTATCTTAGTACAATTAGCAACTTAGGTATTCAGTTGTTCAATCACAGATAATATCAGTGCAGAAGAGTTAGAATTCTGAACTGCTGGCTGTTGTGATTCACTCAGATACTGAGAATAAGGAATGATATTGCTATCACTGGTTATTTCAATCTCTAAATGGTTCACAACATTCGACTGCTCAGAAGACGGCATCGCCTGCACAACTTGATTAATTATATTCTTATTCACATTATCATGATTGTGTACCTCAGAAAGAGCATCTGGTCCATAATGAGATAAATTTGCCATGAGAGCAACTTTGGTAGTGTTGAGTTCATCACAATCAGAGTCATATGCATCCAAATCATCAGCTTGATAAGCAGCATTATGAGTAATGATTGTCTGTGTAGCTTGACCTTTTGGGATTCCTAGATCTGCCAAGAATGCTAGTTCATCCTCATGTAGAATTTGACCACTTGCTTGAGCTTGTACCAGCAACACTTTGTCTTTAAACCATGTATCATCCTGTTTCCTCCTTAGTTTAGTGCATTGTTTGGACATGTGCCCTTCCCCTTTGCAGTTGTAACATGTAACAATCCTCTGTTTCCCCGAGTTATTCCCACTTGCTCCTGGAGTGAAAGTTCTTATAGTATCCGCAGCATAAGAAATTTATCTCCCTTAAACTGGTTGTATGGTAACTCTTCCATCATTAATGGTGGCTTGTTGCCTAGGGTTTGACGAATTCCTCTGCTGGTTATTGGTAGTGGGATAGCGGGAAGTGACAACCGCAGTCAAGAAAGACATCATGTGATTGATGGCCTCAATGGGATCATCACCTTTCTGGAACACTGGTACAATTAGACCTGAGTCAGGTTGGGAAAACTCAGATTGTTGGTTAACTGAGGGAGCATATTCCAATTGAGGGATAGATGATGATGAAGAATAAATGTTGTGGTGAATTGATTATTGATATTAATTGGATGGATATGTGATTGAAAGAGGTGTTGATGATTAATGAGTTGAGCATTGTTGAGACTGAGAAGGTGATCCATACTGTGGAGACGGATAAGGTGAAACAAATTGTTGATGTTGAGAGTTCTGGTAAGAGTGTTGATGAAATTGATAAGGAGACTGTGTCATTTGGTGAGATGCAACTAAATCAAGATGATCGGATTTGCGTTCATGCATCAATCGAACTTCATTTGCATGCCGTTCATGTTGTTCCAGGTGAGCATGAATCTGATTAACATTAGTAGTATGCAAGTCTTTGACCAACTTAACACCAGTAACGAATTTGCTCCATTCAGCAGGAAGAGTATTCAGAAACTTGGTGTTGACTTGAAATTGCTCTAGTGGCATCTTGTAAATATTCATATCATTGAGTAGCAAGTGAATCTCAAGTAGTACTCGTGTAATGACTCTCCTTTCTTGTATGTAAACTTATCAAATTCATCGTACAACTTACATTCTCGTTCTTGCTTCGTTAATGACGTTCCTTGCTTGAGCAATTTGATTTTCTCCCAAATATCCTTGGCTACACGATGTTGACTAACAAGAGCATAAATTTCAGTTGGAAGGCCTTGTAGAATGATTTTTATTGCTTTGATGTCACAATCAGCTTGAATGGTTTATGCGGGAGTTAATTCAGTATATTCCTTAAGTCTGGAGCAAGAATCATTCTACTATGAGGTCTATTCATCATGTAGAGTTCCATTCTGTTTTTCCATGAATCATACAAATGTTTTTCAAGCATCAGTGGTTTATTGTAACCACCCGAGAGCAGTAATTTATCAGCAAGAGTCGTCATTGAGATATTGGTATGAAAAGATTAATGATGGATCGAGCGGTGATAGAAAGTATTTGTGTTTGATGGTGTTGTCTTTAATGTGTTTTAAGTCTTGAAACTACACGGGATTTTACAATTCTTGACAAAACCGGGAAAACAAGTGAGTGTTTCACGGGATTTTACAAGTCAAAAAAATAAACCGTATAATTTTGATGAAACAATTTTTGAGTTTTTAAGTTAAACGTTGAAAATTTGTTTGATTAAGTGAAGTTGCAAATTTGGGTCAATAGAAAATTTGCAAATTCGTGTCCTTAATAAAAACTGCAAATTCGGGTCCTTAAAAAAACAGCGAATTCGGGTCCTTCAAAAAAACTGCAAATTCGGGCTATGAAGCAAAACTGCCAATTCGGACACCAAATAAAATTGCAAATTCGGATACAATGAAAATTGCAAATTCGGATAGAACTGAGAATTGCGAATTCGTGCAACACACGGACGAAACTCAAAATCTATAAAACACAAAAAGACACCTTTTTGATTGTTTTTCCCCAAAATTTCTTGTACAACTAGTATTCTTAAACCTATAGGTACCTTAAAAATGATAACTTTTTGGTTTTTATGCCAAAAAATTCAAAATCAAGATTTGTACTTTATAAGGTTTTTTGAAAATAAAAGATGAACAAAAATAAATTTTTCTTTGATCCAAAGCAAATACACCTATATCTAAGGATACTAGATCAAATTTACCTAGGTAAATGATCTTTTAGTGTACTACTAAGCTTTGAAAACAAAAGAAAATAGTAAAAGGTATACGAAAAAAGTTGGATGAACTTAGAGAGAGAAAGTAAATGGAAATGGAATGTTATATTATGTGTGTGAGAAAATAAACAACCAACCCCCTCTCAAAGGCATGGATGTATAAAGTACCTAAGTGGCCGCTAAGAATGGCTTACCTAGGCTTATCCATGGGCTTTCCTAACTTTATGCCTATTAAGGTTCCAAAAATAGCTAACGAGCTAATATACACGATATCCATGGGAAGTGACCACACTTTAGGTGTTCTAGCACTCATCTCTATCAATAAGCTGTCAAGTACATCCAGGTACTAAGTAAATTACTCTTAGAGTGTCAGGTATCACATCCGTATAGAGTCTTTGAAGTCGTTTTGCTAACTTTTATTGTGAAAATCCGAAGCATTCACCTCTTTCGAGTCAAAAAAATTCTTGAACGGTGTTATGAGTACATCAAGACAAGATTTTAGATCACACATATGAAGATACTCGCTTTCAAGTTGCCATTGTAGTTGATTCAAATTATGGTACATCGTCATTCTGAAAGGCTCATACACTTCTTGAAAGAATATTCGAAATGCAATTTCATATGGTCTCGTGTTTTTACCCACTTTAAGGCTGTTATGATTCTGGAGAAATTCAAGATGTGACTGAGCCTTAAACCTAGCCATGCCGTGGAGTGCAATTGTCTTTCTTCGATTTGCATTAGTTGTAACTCTCTCTCTTTTGAATGTGGACTTAATGATTCCATTGAATTCAGATGTGTGAAATTGATTTGTGGATGTTTTCGATAATAATGAAGTGTTGTGTGGTTTGAACAGTTAACCCGTGATTTTTTCCCTCCAAAAATTTATTTCGCTAAAATTGTGAAATTCTCTATAGAATCTAATTTTAATGTTTAGGAAAAAATTGAAATTTTAAAAATTTTGCGTCAATTTTAGCCGAAAAAATTTGAATTTCGTAGCAAAATTTGAATTTTAGGCCAAAATTTTCACTGCTATACCAAAATTTGAATTTGACGTAAAAATAAGCTATAAAGTTTACTATAAAAATTAAATTTTACTCAAGTTTTCCGTCATAATTTTTTTAACTATAAAGGATATTTCGCGAGATTCAACTAGTATTTCACAGGATTTTACAAATCTTGATTAAACCGAGAAAATAAGTGAATATTTTGTGGGATTTTACTAATGCAAGACAAACCGATGAAAATAACCTATTTCTTGAAGAAGTGCTTATTTCGCAGAATAATCCTGAGTGCTTATTTCGCAGAATAAAGCTGAGTGCTTAATTCGCAGAATAAACTTGTTACTTATTTCACTGAATAAAAAAATGCTTATTACACATAATAAAGCTGAGTGCTTATTTCGCAGAATAAACTAAGTGCTTATTTCGTTGAATGAACCTGTTACATATTTCGCAAAATGAACATGTTACTTATTTCGCTGAATAAAGAAAGTGCTTATTTCGCATAATGAACTTGTTACGTATTTCGCATAATGAACTTGTTACTTATTTCGCTAAATAAACAAAGTGCTTATTTCACTGAATAAAAACCTGTTACGTATTTTGTAGAATTCAAACAGAGTGCATATTTCGTAAATTTGAATATCACGAAAAGAAACAATAAAACCACCTAAAAACACACTTTTTAACGTTTTTTTTTAAATCTTTTGCAAAACTAACTATATTTAGTCTATATCTAACATAAAAATGCAAACTTTAACGTTTTTAACAACAAAAATTTAACCACTTTTTATTTCATGTTCTATGACATAAAAACTCGCTTTTTTCTTAGATTTTTCCACTTGTATGCAATGAAAAGGATACAGTGAATAAGCTGCTATGACAGATGTTGACAAGAAAGTACCAAGCTTTATGACAAAATAAGCTTATTTAAAATAAGCCAAACCAAAATAAGCTATAGATAAGCCTTGAAAATAAACACATATAAACCACACAAACATCAAACGAATCACTCAAGCAATCAAAGATTAAACCATGGCGAATGATACCAATTGTAGAATATGGTTTTCTTACAAATCAACACACATATAGAACACAAATTAAGATAGAGAGGGAGAAGATAGATGGTGGAGGTGTTTGATAAGTTCTTTGTTTATTTCTCTTTCACATGTAAAACACACACTCACACACTCTATCTATGTGTAGAGAGGGTTACTTATCTATCCTTGACCGGCCATGGTCCTTCCTATTGGCTTCCATTGGCCGGGCCTTAGACTATAACAATACTCACTCTAACGAACTAGCCTATCGAACTAACTATTACACGCTTAATATCGTCTAACTATTACAAGGCTCGTGAGATCGATAATGATCGGTTACTTTACTAAAAACTGAATTCCTAACAAAAATCCCTAATGGGTTGCATAAGGGAAAGAACTTCTTACAGTCTTTTGGCGATAGAAAAAGTAGTTATGATCCAATGTTAGAACAAATAGATATACCTGGCATTTTGCATCTACAAGGGAGATTGTTCGAGTCGCGTAGGTGTCTGCTTCTTGTATGTAGAGACGATATTGACTCTAGAGAGTTTACTATATACGAGATGGTGACAGGGTGTATAGTGTGGACGGTTAGGTACCTTGTTAATACCGATGAATTTATGACTTCACTTCTCGAATGATGGTCGATTCAATCCACTTATATGGAGTATTAGTTTTGAGAAAAGGGAAAGAATAATACTTTTTTCTGTTTAATCAATTTATTTGGAAAGGTTGTAAAAGACAACATCATATCAAAGACTATTAGTCAGATCTTTGATATTGGTTAAAATCAAATGGATGATGATTATAAGTTCTTTCCAGCTTATACAGTTGCTCATAACCCTAATGAGTTCATTCCGTCTTTTGCAATTGTTTGAGGGATAAAGTTTTGTCAAATGTTTGTAACAATTTGTTGTTAGAATTACTTCATTAGGTATTGATGGTTATGTCCAATGCCTGACTCATTTAGTTACTAATGTATGAATTCGTTACCTTTTTGTGGTTGTTTGATCATACCTTCAATGGTAGCCGATATAACTATGTTTTTGTATTGAGGTGTCCAATTATACACTCTTTCGGGTCATTTAACGCCCTTAAATCATGCAAATATGCCCAGATTATGTGCTAATCATTGTTTATTTAGGTTTTACTACTTGGATGGCATTTGGAGAAATACACGTCCTTAGCTTATTTGGAGAAGAACGGACAAGATTACAAACTACACCAAATCTCTTAAAGATTTATGCATACAGCGTGTGGAGACGGTGTCGAAGGCATAAAGCAACACCGTCGTGATCTATCCAGTAACGGCGTCATAAATCTAGCGACGGCGTCAGGACATGGTCGACTTAAAAGAGGATCTAGAATCATCTACGTGGCGACGGCGCCAGGACTTCAAATTAGCGCCGTCGTAGCGATTTTTCTAAATATATCAAATCGAAAATAATGTTTAAGGTGTGTAACTTTGTATAATTTCAAGAGGAGACGAACCCTAAGTAGCATTGCTAGCAGCTTTTAAGGTCGTTATTAGGGCCTCATAAACCCTATGTACTACCTATAATACCAAGTTTTAATCAAGTAATTATTATTTATCATTAAGTCATTCAGAAATGTCTATGTGTTTGTGAGATTATCTATGTTCTTGGCATTATCTTTAACATGCTAGGCTAAACCTTCCTTTGTATTTATTTATGATTGCATGAAACTTAGGTTGTAGATCCTTTTAATGTTGCTTCTTGTTGATGAATGTGCGCGTTAGGCTTTAGAAAACTAGCCATAAGATATTAAATTGGCATAGACGTCTAGGGAAACCGCGAGTTAGTGTAGAAAGATACATCCCAGTAACAGTTCTCATACAACCTACCCCTAATATGATGATCCCTCTTAAGTTTATATCACATGCATTTTAATATACCTTAAGGGTCTTGTAATAGTACTTCATCTACCTACTTGTGCGTTGCACTAACGGAAAATTAAATAGACTGCGGGGTCATGTAATCCGTTCAAGACCCTAGGAAATACTTTACATAGATCATCACAATTGATGACAAGGCAACAGATTCTAGAGAATCAATCTGAGGATTATGCATGAATAGGTAAATACATCTTTTTATCATAAAGTTATCACCAGTAGTATAAATTATAATTAGTTTAATTATTAGTTAATCAAACAAACCTCTCAAACCATGATATTTACTTGATTTCTATAAAATATAAAAATACAAAAAGAATCTTCTCTCACCCCCTAGAATTTCTTTAGACCGAGTCCAAGCCTTCGCAACCTATTCCCCTAAGAACGATAAACAACCTCCGAGTCGTGCCTATACATACTGCAACGATAAGGTACACTGCCTAGAGGGTTTAAAACTACATGAGAGAGTCTTCGCAACCCTCACATCAAGTTTTTGGCGTCGCTGCGTGGGGAATAGTTAGGTTTCGATCATTGTTTAACTTAGTTCACTCGCTTGAATCCTTTCAAGTGAGAATTTTAATTCCAGTATATTAGCTTTCTCATAGTCTATCTTTTCTTTGTGTTATTTATTTCTTAATCCATTCTCGTCAACCACCATGGGTGACGCGAATCCTATTTGCACTCTTGGAGATTAATCCAAACCTAGCCACGAGGGCTACAGGAATACCATTGAGCTCCCCGTAGGGAACAATGTGGTACCTCTTCGATCCGACACCATTCGGTTGGTGCAAAATGGATGCTCATTCTACAGATTTCGGTCTGAGGATCCAAACCACCACCTCAAGGATTTCTTAAAACTTGTGGACTCACTTGACCTTGACTCTAAAAATAGGGAAAGAACGCGCCTGCGTTTATTTCAATTTTCCCTTCGTGATCAAGCTAGCAACTGGCTTGAACGTCTTCCAGCAGGATCCATCACCACATGGGA
>BQNB010007841.1:0-90065 GCA_026074375.1 Tanacetum coccineum | reverse complement strand
CTAGCGGTACTAACTTAACATGGTCGGTACTAACTTTGTCCAAACAAAGAATGAACAATGTAAGTATCAGGAGTGCTTCAGTACCATTAGTAACTCTTATCAGTGACTCTCTAATCCTTCTTAAATCAAGAAAGGATTTATATATCCATACAACATTAAAACAGAGGTAGACTCCATCACCTGAGCCATCTAACCATGACTCACTATTCAGGTGATCTTTTCAAAGTTCCCCTCACCATCAACACATACTAACCATTTTTACCTGAAAGTACTCTTTAGATGGTCTACATAATCTCATGTCTTCAAAATGCTTCACAAAGGAATTCTTGAGCAATCTTCTTATTCTTGATCATGTACTGACCACTTGTTGGTACGGTTAGTATTTGTATGCTTGATGATGATTGAATCTTGATGGGTAGAAAGGTGGTGTGTAAGGTTTTAGGGGTTTCTTGGAACAAGTTTGATTTGCCATGGTGTAAGGTAGCTTGTGGAAGAGTATGCTTTGTGATGTATGTTTAAAGGTGGAGCTTTTGGGTTTATTCCATGATGAGAGGTCATAGCTATGTGTGTTTTGTACCTCTGTCATCCACGGATGACTCATTCATGTTGCCTCCCTTAAACCAATGCAGCTTATGGATTTACCATGCCAATTGAAACAACCAAGAACTGAAATCGGCTTACATCAAATGCCTTGGTTAGTAGATCAGCTACATTGTCATTGGTGTGGATCTTAAGCACTTGTATGAGTTTCTTCTCATAGGCATCTCTTATGAAGTGGTGCCTAATAGCAATATGCTTTGTCTTTGAGTGATATACTGGATTCTTTACAATGCAAATTGTGCTTTCATTATCAATGTAGATCTTTGTGTTCATGAAGTTGAACCCATAGTCTAACATTTGATTTTGAATCCATAAGACTTGCCCACAGCAACTTGCAGCAGCAACATATTCTGCTTCTGTTGTAGAAGTAGCTACTATGGTTTGCTTTTTGCATTGCCATGTAATGAGTCTCCTGCCAAGAAATTGACAACCTCCTGTTGTGGATTTCCTGTCAAGATTTGCTCCAGCATAATCACTATCTGAGTAAGATTCCAAGTCGAATGTAGATTCTCTAGGATACCAAAGGCCTAATTTAGGTTTGCCCTTTAGGTACCTAAAGATTCTTTTGACTGCTGTCAAATGAGATGTCTTTGGAGTGACTTGAAACCTAGAACAAGCACAGACTGCAAACATAATGTCAGGCCTAGAAGCAGTCACATACATCAAGGAGCCAATCATTGATCTATAGAGATGCACATCAACATCACTAGCTTCTTCATCTTTGACTAATGGCTTCTGAGTTTCTATTGGTGTACTGGCAGACTTAACATTTGCAAAGTCAAACTTCTTCAGGATTTCATCAACATACTTATCCTGGCTTATGAAAATACCATTTGGTTTCTGTTTGACTTGTAAGCCAAGAAAGAAAGTAAGCTCTCCCATTGAACTCATCTGAAATCTACTTTTCATCAAAGCCTCAAACTCATTACACCAAGACTTCTTTGTAGATCCAAAGATGATGTCATCCACATAGACTTGAACTAAAATGATATCATGTTTGTCTTTCTTCAGGAAGAGAGTTTTGTCTATTGTCCCTCTTCTATATCCATTCTTCAACAAGAAAGTGGATAAGGTAGCATACCAAGCTCTTGGAGCTTGATGTAGCCCATACAGAGCTTTAACCACTTTGTATACTTTCTGAGGAGACTTAGGATCTTGGAAACCTGGTGGTTGAGACACATATACTTCTTCATCAATCTTGCCATAGAGAAAGGCACTCTTCACATCCATTTGATAGACTATAAACCCCATATAGGAGGCATATGCTAAAAAGATCCTTATGGCTTCAAGTCTAGCCACAGGAGCAAAAACTTCATCATAGTCTATTCCTTCCTCTTGTCTGTGTCCCTGAGCAACTAATCTAGCTTTGTTCCTGACAACCACTCCTCTTTCATCTTTCTTATTCCTATACACCCACTTTGTACCAATAGCCTTCTTTCCATAAGGCAAATCTAGATAAGCTTTTTCCATAAGGCAAATTACTAGGATCCAAACTTTTTGAATCTCAAACTGCAACAATTCTTCTCTGCTTAAGCATCAACCAAAGCTTTACATCTTCAGAGCTTCTGAAAATCATTTGGGTTCATGTTGAGATAGAAAAACAGGCAAATATACAATGATGAAAGTCCTTATGATTGTTTCTCATTTGCTTTTGAACATAACTAACAAAAGCATGATGCTCAGAACTATTATTCACTTTGCTTTTTTTGTACTGCTGATGATGGATCTCCTTAGAATATTTAGATTGTTTTCTGTGTTATTTTTTAGTGCTGAAGGTATGAGAGGGATTGATTCTTGATGTGGGATGGTACTAACATTCACAACTGTTTCAAAATTGTGAAGTCAGCCTCTGCACCCTCATCATCATAAGATGAATGTGTAAAGATACCATCAGTAGTATCTTCATGAATATCCTCAAGTGGAGGTATTTCAGAGTCATCTTCTTGGGAATTGGTTGTGTCAGAAAGAGATAGTCCCTCATTAGGACTGGCAGTACTAACTGGTATGCTAACAGTATTAACAAGGTTAGTACCGCTAGCTTTAGCTGTTGTGCTAACAGTACTAAAAATGTTAGTACTGCTAGGGACTTTGCAGATCCTGCTGTGTAAACCAAGTTCTCAGTTTCTTGTTCAAGATTCTTCCTGAGAGCTTCAGCTTCCTCATTAGCTTCCTTTTCTTGCCTTTGTAGTCTTGCAAGATCATCCAGAAAGACTTGTTCTTCCTCTCTTGGACCTCCTATCTTATTATCTGATTTTGAAGCAAATGGGTTTGTTGAAGAATAGGAATGCCATATTGGCAGTTCAAAGCAGTCTTGAGCAGATTCATCTTCTTTTTCAGAATCCCCTGCATCAATCTTGTCTTTTGTACCTGTATTTTGGTTAGATTCTTGTTGACCTGCATGAATGTTAGCTTGATTCTCTGATCTAACAGAATGATAGTTCATAGAATCAGTTCAAAATAACAGGTCAAAAAGCCATGATGGTCTTTCCCCTGCAACATTGGGTTTGTTTCTAAGTAGTTTATGTGCGGTTTTCTTTACTCTTTTGGTTTCTAAATGTCATACTCTTAAATGCCTTGCTTTGTAGAGATATACCCAACCAAAAAATCCTCATCTGCTTTTTACAGCAAACTTGGCCCTAAGTGGTCTATTGGTGTTCAAGATGGTCACTGGCACCCAAATAAGGGTCTTATATAACTTTATAATTGGTGTCTTACCAGTTATAAAGGTTCATAAGGTGTCTTATTATGGAGGTTTGGTCACTTTATACATGGTTTTATAACTTAACACGCAGTACTAACTGCTTCATGCCCAAAAAGTGTTAGGTAAATGAATACTGCATGCATGGTCCTTGCGGCCTCAATATGGGTACTGTTCTTTCACTCAGCATCTCATTTTGTTGTGGAGTTTCTGGCATTGCGAGTTATTCCCTCTTTGTCCTTTTTAAACCACAGAAATTCAATAATATCCCTGTTTTTTTAATTCTGGTCCTTTATCTCATCTAATAGTTTTAACCTTTTGATTCAATTGGTTCCTCTATTTTCCTCTATAAAGTCCTTAAGGTTGCATAGTTTCATCTTAGTTCTTAAAGAAAATGTTATCAACTAAATATGCTAAAATCATCTGTGATAAACCAAAACAATAGGTTTAGGTTTATGCTCATGACAGATGTAGTCCAAAACAAGTCCATATGAAGTTAGTTGTTAGGGGTGCTAATAGAGCTAAACTAACTTGGCTTTACAAGAAGTTTGTGTTGCTTCCTTTCTGCAAGCAACAACAAGTGTGGTCATTTTGATTAAGCTTTAGTAGGTAAACCTTCTGACAAGGTTTCCCTCAGAAGTCTTTTAGGTTTTTGAAATTAACATGACCAAACTCTATGCCATTTGTTAGATTCATAGTTGTTAGCCTTTGCAAATTAACAAGCCAAACCCCTAAGGAACAATGTTTCTCTAAATTGAACTGTACATATTGTTTTGTCTAGGGGTCTTTAAGTAAATATTGATTTTCATCAGGTAACTTAAAATCAGGAGACAAAAAAAGACATCAGTGTCAGTAAACAGAACCTTGTTTTTGTCACCACATTTGTGACACAGAAAGAGATTGAATGCTGATAGTTCTTTCACAAAGCTCTAATCCTAAAAATCTAACTTAACAGTTTTTTTTTCCCTTTTACCAGTAATTAGCCTTTACTTCCTTCCAAAGGGTACAGGGTCACCATTAAAGTCTTGAAGTCAGCAAGGTATGCCGTGTTACCTGTTCATGATGCATGGTACATTCACTATAATAATTCCTTTATCTTTAGAGTTTATGTGGATTAACCTGCACATTTAAGAAAAAGATTAGGACTCTCTTAGGGACCCAAGCATGTTTGGGCTTGTGTTGCTAGGTGGATCTTTGAAAGTTTGAATAAGTTCTAAGGCTAGATCAACCATGTATTTGAAGAGAATATTATTGTTGTATTCCTGGTGTTTCCATTTACAGCCTGCTGGATGGGTTCTTCACAGCAGTATAAGTGTATCATTTCCCCAACATTGTACTAACTTCTTTTACCTTAACAGTATTAACCCTTTTGGTTTGAAAATTGTTATAAGTATGTTGTTCTTTTGACAGGCCTGATGTTGGTGAACTGAGTTTTGTGAAAAAAATTTGTGGTCTAAACCATTCATAAATGGGCTTAACAGTATTAACTTTCAGTGCAGTGACTAGTTTAGTACTGTCTGTCTGTTAAAATTATTGTCTAGCAGTACTAAAAATTGTTTAGTACTGCTAGATTATAGCGTATTACTGGATTATATCCAGTTCTTGTTGGTACTGCTAAACGTGAAAAATTGATTTTGTTTATTTACCTTTTGAACATTGTTCCATGTTTGTTTCTTCTCCTCTTCCATTACCCTTAGAATATTTTGTTTGTGTAGTTCAACTTTTTTTGTAAATTTACATGATAATCACAAATCTCTTATTAAATGATAAAACTACCACAGACAAAAACATGCTCTTTTAGTTACCATGCCCAACTCTTTGTTGTTACCTTTGGTTTTTGGTACTATGTTGTTTGACTGTATTCTTAACATTTTTTCCTAGGAGTTTTTACTTGCTTGTTAGCAAAATAGGTGTATCAAGTTCCTTTAGTTTGTACAGGTACACAATATCATCATCCTATCTGTTTCATATTCTCAATTGATAGAAGCATTTCAGACCAAACTTTAGGTTGAACTGTACATTTGATTCTTTGACAACTGGTTCGACACTTATTCCAGAAGGTTCTGTAATATTGTTTAGAGTCACAGGGTATCAAGTTCAGTTGTTTGGGATTAAGATTTCACTTGCGTTGGTCTTTTCTGGACAATTTGTATATTGTGAGTCATCTTATTTCATCTTGGGTCCAGAGTGTGGGCAAATATTTCCAAGTCATGGGTGGGGGACTGCTTGCATTTCACCATGTTTTATCATGGCCTTTTTGCAAAGGTTGGTTTTTAAAATCACTTTTATTGCCCTTTAAAGGACACTTGCAAAAACTTCATTTTAATATATAATTAATCCTTCTATATCTGTTAATCTCCTTACCCGAGCCATATTTTTTCACTGGCACTCATAGGTTAATGTGACTCTACATATTTTACCTGTTGTGGTGATGTTGTTGGTGTCATGTGGGAGTCAGTGGTAGGGAATTTGCTGAGGGGTGAGGGGGGGGTGGTGCAGGGGTGAATTTATTGGATGGGTAGTGGGGTTGGTTTGTGTGTTCGGGGGGGGGTGACTTGAGTTTGAGTGGTTTGGGGCTGGGTTAGTGGTTGGGGGGGGGGGATGTAAATTGTGGGGACCTTGTGGGGAAATGGGCTTCGCGTTTTGGGCTGATTAGGGAGGTGTTTTTGTACGGGGTGGGGTGGTGGTGGTGTGGGTTGCGGGTGGTTGGGTGAGGTGTGTTGAAGACGTGGGAGTCGAGGTGCATTGATAGGGATTGGTGGGGTGTGGGGGGGAGATTGAGTGTGGATGGAGCTGTGTTGGAGTGGTTTGGGGTGAATGGTTGTAGAGGGTCTAGATGTGGGGGTGGTAATGGTTGGTTATATGGATAACCGGGTGTGTGGGGAGTGGTCTTGGCAAGCGGTGGGTGGAGGGGGTGCAGTTGATGTGCGAGAGAATTGTTTGATGGGTTTTTGCATTTGGGGAGGGGACGATGCGGAGTTGTTGAGGTGGGGGGTTTGAATAACTTTAAATGGGATTTAATAGGGAGTAAAACGGGGATATAGGGATAATTGGTGGAGGGGGGGGGGTGTGTAAGGAGGGAGGGTAGAGGTGGAATGGGTCGGGGGGAGGGGAGAAATGAGGGTGGGAATGGGTGGGTGGGGTGGGAAGGAGAGGAGGGTGGGGGGGAGTAAGTTGGGGTTCATTGCATTGAGACCGGAAGTGCAGGGCAAGGGGTGCGGGACGGGGGGGCGTATAGAGCGGGAATTATTTTTTTGGATTTTTTTGGTCTTCTTGGTCTGTTTTTGTGATGGGGGTTTGGGTGGGTTGGGGTGGTTGTGGAGGTGTTTGTGCACATGATGATGTGGCTCGCGTGGGGACAATGGGGGGGGGGTGCTTTTTTACTACGACTGGTGGGGGGGAGGTGGGAAATGTTAGATTTAGGGGGTGGGTGGCGTGTTGATTTACACTGGGCTCTGGGTTGTTCGGTGACGGGGTGGGAGATGGGTGGTGGATGGGGGGATAATGGGGGGACTGGTGTTTTGTTGGGGGGGCATGGGGGGTTGGCGTGTGTCTGCTGGGGGGCATTGGGATGATACTAAGGTGTGGGGTAGCTAACTTTTTGGCCGCATGTGAATCCAGTTTTGTAGGGGGACAACTTGATTGACTATGCAATAGCACCGCCAAGGGGGGGAGAGGGGATTATGATGATGTTTTTTGTGTTAATGGCTTTCATTTTAGTTTTGGAATACAATCTTTTATAAATATAAGGTATTTGTTAGTTTTTATTTTTATTAAGGTATTATTATCTATTTTGCTTGATTGCTCTTTTTTAAATTTGACATTGCGTCCGTTATTGGAGTAACACAGCATATGACGTGTTTGAAAGTAGATTAGCAAGCTAATATGGGGTAATAAACCAATATGTTATTTTTCTGTCTATTACTGCAATCCTAGTAGGTAATATAAATCACAATCATTAGTATTTTCACTTACTGGTGTTTTTTAGAAAAAGAAACCAAATGTTTTACATTTATGCAAGTTTGTGGTAAATGAATGTATGCCGCGCAAGGATGTAATTTCTGAATGCCTCTTGGGTTTATTAGTTTGGCGATTTTTATACAATCATTTTGGTTCAATAAGAACTCTTTATATATGTTTGTAGGGTGTTTTGTTATTAACATATATGCTTATCGTCGATCCCGAAAACTGGGGAGACTGTCCATATTCCTTAGGTTTTGTTATCTCATTGATTATACTTAGGTGAAAACTAATTGGGAGCAGAAAAAAGTAAATAGCATGGGTGCTAAAACTGGCAGACCTAGTAGAGTTGGGGACGACCAGGTTGGGCTTTTTTAAGCCCAAAGATGAACCTTGTGAGCGTTAATGAGATGTACATGCTGAAAGTAGTTACAATGAGGCAGATGTTAAAAGTGAAGAAGAAAAAGATAATTTGAGTACAAAGTAGCATTTAAAGTGCTACTAAAAAGTTAAGGAATAGGGGGTGTCCTCAATGACTTAGTGTGTATTTATGATCTTAGTTTTTAGAAAAGAGAAGATGATGGTATTATATGTAGCCTTAAAATACGCAAGAAAATAGCTTCATAGTGGGAAAAACAGTTGAAACAGATTGAGGACAACCCTGAAAGAGCTTCATGCTCAAAAGTTTTTCATAAGCTTAAAAAACAATTTTTGCTAATTAGAAGGTGAAATTTGAAGAAAGGGCGCAGTTTGACCTAGGGATGACAGCTTTACCAAAAATGACAATTTTTTAACAAACTAAGATGTAAACTAATAGAGACTTATAAAAATAACTAATGCATTTGACTTTGAAAAATTAACACTCACAATAAACTAAGACTTAATAGTCAGGTTTTACACAAGCATATTAAGTAGTTATAAATGTTGTTCAAAGTTATGTGTAGGTCTGCTAAAGTGTGTTTCAAGTTTTTTTTAAATTCCCATTTCTGAAATGAGGTAGTGCAGTGAAATAAGTGTTTAGTAGAGAAAAGACGTGACTATGGTGTAGCTTGTTAACGTCTGTGCTATTAAGTTCTTGTTTTTGAGTTGTTTTCAAGAGTCATATGCATTAGTCTATGTGTGTCTCCTCTATATTAGTTTACATCTTTGTTTGGTGTAAAAAGTTTGTCAATTTTGGTGTAGTGTAATTGTCCAGTAGGCGTGCCAAACTGTATCTCGCTTGTTTCAAATTCACATGTGAGATTAGCAAAATTGTTTGTTAGCGTTATGAAATTTTGAGAGATAGAGCTACTTTCAAGGTTGGTTGTCATCAATCTGTTTCAAAGCGCGTTTTTATACACTTGAAGACTTATGTTTTTGGCTTATTTCGTATAGAGCAAGGGATCTGCATGTGATAATCCTCTTTTTCTCTTGCATTTTCTAAAAAGAGAACTAGTAGAGTCGTTTTATATCGAGACGCATTGTGGTTTTGAGAACCCCTGTTGTTTTTTCTCTTAACTTTTTAGTGTTAGCTTATTTGTTGTTCAAGAAGTGAGCTTGTTTCTTTGCACTTTTAAATAGCTTATTTTCTTTTTGTGTAGTACGATCTTTGATCAGCTGTACATCTCATGATCGCTACACAAGGTTTCTATCTTTGGGGTTAACTACAATAAGACCTGTACGGGTGGATGTCCCGCCAACGCTACTAGGTCTGCGCACCGTTCAGTTAGTAGTGTTTCCAGTGTTTTAGCATCCCCTTGCTTACGTTATACTTTTTCTGCTTTTCTGTATGCTTAGATTTCTTTGCTTATTTTTACTTTAGACTTGCTTAGTTTGTTAAGCTGCTAGAGACATCTGCTGTTTTGTTTTCTTTGTTTTTGCCTATTTGGGTTTTCCCATAGGCTTTATTGTTCGACCCTAAAAGTCGCGTAAAGCCCTTAGATAGATTTTAGGGCTTATATAGGACTGTATGTTAAAAAAGTATTCTTGCCCATCTTATAGTTGCTTATTTTCTCTGCTATTTTTCATTTTCTCAAAAGTCCTTTTTTAAAGTTTCATTATTTTTGCAATTTTATAAGTTTAAAAAGAGGAAAAGTGTACTATCGTTTGTAGTACGCAAAGAAGGGGAGGTAGGGATAGGACCAGGTATTGAACCCTGGGGACCTCCGCCTCTATGCACACACTCAAGTATCACAATTACGACCACACTAGCTTAAACCTCTGCCTATGGCTCCGAGTGAACTAGTAGGCCATATGGTTAAGTTTTCCCTTTAGTTTGTAATTATTAAGCTTTTTTAGCCATTTAGTTGATATAGCCTTCTTGTATTTTTCCAGCTTTATTCAAATAACTGAGACTGGCATGAATCATTTGTTATTTTTCTAGAATCAGCTCACCTCAAGTATTTTCGGTAATTTTTTTTGATTTTTCTCATTTAGTTACTATTTTTAATCATTTAAATTTCATTAGATAACTGTTTTTACTTCATAATAATTTTATAAAAGTACAAAAAATTATAATTCTTTTTTTAAAGTTCTTCATTTATCATATTTAGGAGCTTAGGATAATTAGTTTTGCTTTCGTAGAGTAAAAAATTTTAGTAGTATTCAATTTTTAATGGTAAAGGTGATGGAATCCCGCTCCCGTTTCTCGTTTTTCGTGATTTGTAGACGCGTTCAAAAGTCACTTAGTTCTTTTTGAGTCTAGTTTCGTCGTTAGTTCTTACATCTCTTAGTTCACTTTAGGCTTGTTCTAATTCTTAGAGATAACTTATAAATAATTCATTTTAGGATGTTAGAATTTTGATTGCAATATGTAGAGCTTTGTTTTATACGGTCGTCAGTTTTTTTTCTTTGCCCGTTGCTTAACGTTTTAGCGTGTATGTTTAGCCCGTATCTTTAATTGCCTTTTTCGTTGCTGTTTTCTTTTAGTTTATTTTTTGCTGTGCTTTATTAGTGGAAATAGATTTCCAGTGAATCAAGTCTTTGATTATTCAAGTGTAATAATGTGCCCAAGATACGATCTTAGATTTTTAAATTCATCGCCTCGACGTGGACACGACTCTGGAATTTAGCATAAGTGTTGTTGGTAAGGGTGTCCCTTTCATCCCCCTTGTGAATAATAAGTAATATCTCTTTTGTAAAGATTTATAAAATGCCGTTTTACGATAAATAGTTGAGCATAGACATTTTTGATTATTATTAGATATTATTTATATATTAATATATTTAAAGGTGTTTTTGAAATATAACGTTGAGTCGCAAGTTTTTGTGACACGCGTTGCCGGAGCTGAAGGCCAGTCGCATGACGATTATCGAGTTGAAGGTTGTTGTGCCTTGTAGACCCTGTCATGTGAAGTGGTAATTTCTGCCATTTATAAAATATATTAATAATAAAAAAATACTCGCTCATGTTCCTTTTTATGTGTATGAGAAACAGAAAGAACACTCAAAAATAATAAAGAATATAGTATCCTTCTCTCATATAATCCAATAAAAATCATTCATGCGAAGTATATAATGCTCTCAATGATGCATCTATGTAATAGAGATGTCCCAAACCAAAAGATGTAAACTTGCCTTGTAGTGTCACTTGTTAAGTACGGCCGTCATAACTATTGAATTGTAGTATAACAAACTTATAAGAAGGGTTTATTAAGCAGATGAGGGGGGGGGGGGTGAGAGGGGGTGTGTGGTGGGCGTGTGCGCAGGGGGGGGGAGGTGTGGGGGTGCTGTGGGGGCGGGGGTTGTGGGGGGGGGGAGGGGGGGGGGGTTGTGCGGGGGGGCGGGGGGGTCGTCGGTTGGGGGGGGGGGGGTGGGGGGGGGGGGGGAGGAGGGTGGGGGGGGGTGGGGGGGGAGATTGGGGATGGGGGGGGGGGTGAGGTGGAAGGTCGGAGGGGGGGGGGTGAGGCGGGGGTAGTGGGGGGTTGGATAGAGTTGTGGTGGTGGGTGTGGGGGGTGGGGGGGGGGGGGGGGGGAGATGTTAATGTAGGTATGGTTTTTTATTGTGTTAGTTTGTTTTATATTGTTGTGTGGTTTTGTTTTGTTGTTGTTTTTTGCTTGAGTTTTGGATGATGCCCCCCCTGGTGGTCCGGTTTCTGTTGGGGTGTGATGGTTGTTGGATTCTCATCTTGTGTTTCATCCAGGACTATTGTGTTTAGATTTGTTTTTGGTTTTTGGACGATGAATAACTGGTTTTATCTGTTCTTCTTCTTATTCAGAGTGGAGTTTTCTCAAATTAGCTCTCTTTGAGGATACCAATCTCTTGTTTTTTGTTGTTCAAGGAACTACGTCCAGAATGGAGATACAGGATGTTTAAGCTTCACGCTTTCCAGCTCCTCCGATCCTTTGTGCGTTTGCTTTTAAAGTAGCTTATCCATGAACAGTTGATTATTGGTTATGTTATTAAATTGCGTTTTGGGCATGTTATATATTCTTTGTTGTTGTTTTTATCTACAAAAACTCTTAATATTAGAGCAATTTAGAAGAGGGGGACTTTGTTAGTCTTGTTCTGATCCTGCTGTAGGAATCCTGTGAATTCTTATGAGTCTTTTATAGGACGATCTGGTTTGTTTGTTTTTAATACCCCCTTTACACGATTAAAGAATGCTCGTCTTGTGGAGCTTTGTACACTACAGACTATTGTTGTTCTAAAGGGGGTCTTGTAGACAAGATCATTTGTGATCTTAATAAAACACCCGACTTGTCTCAACGACCCCCTCCTAGTTGTGCAAAGTGTGGAAACCCGGTTGATGGTCCATATTGTCGAGGATGTGCTCTTTTACGAAAGAAATTTAAGGAAGATTTGTTTACATATGTGTGTGGAAATGATTTTCCAAGACCTTCATGATACTTCCGAGTCATCCAATGACAATACTAACGTCGTTAGTGCACCCCAATGGCCATTCGTTGTCAAACAGGACCCCGATAAAAATTCCTCGCAAAGTCCTTTACATATTGACCACAATTGTTGTTACAAGTGTGGTGATTCGTTAGCCGGGAGGGGACGATTTTTTTGTCCAACGTATTTGTACTTGTAAGTCTTGTGGGAAAGGTGCTCATTATGGTTACAATTGTCCACCGTAAATTCCGATTATCTCTAATCCGGAACCATGCTACAATCAAAACCTTAATGAGATCCTACAAAATTTGCAAAGTTTGCAACAACAATGTCTTTTTGGTACGTGCCAACAATGTGGTTGTATTGAATATGATGGAGTTTGTTTTTATTGTACTATTGGAAATGGGACACCAATCACTTTTTCAACTCCGTATTCTTCTAACAATTCTCCAAGTTTTGCAATCCACCCCCGACAAAATTTTCAAAATTTTCAACAGCAATATCCTTGTTGTGAAAATTGCAGGGGACCTCATGAAACTTACTAATGTCAACCAATGAATGAAGACTATTATCATGAGCAAAATTCTTGCTATGATCCTAATTCTTTTGGTTTTTACCAATTTCAACCCCCGCAATATACAGGGCAATCATCCAATCTTCAATGCTCAAATGAGCTTCTCAATTCTCAATAAGCTTAGGAGGCAAATACATCCAATATGTGATATCGGTTGGTCAATATATGCAAAAAGAAGGAAGAAGATAAGTGAATTGTGGAAGATCAGCGGCCTGACTACTAAAGATCAATATTGGAGATTCCCATTTATTTGCTATGATGTGACAAGGGACTATACCATTGTTAATCACACCCGTTTTATCTATCCGAGGAGCCCGTTTTGACTCTATAAATAATGGTAGGGAGATGAGCTATCTTGTCTCTATTCTGGCAACGGAATCGGACGAAGTAATAAAGTCTAGTGTCAAGAACCTTGTCCCGATCCCAAGTGAGTCCGAGGGTATTCCCGACAAGATGTGTGATGTGCCTCTTATGTAAAACAACTCCTACCCTCTTGAAGCTTTCCAATGAACACTCTGAGCTCTTCTTTTTCTTATTGTCGTCGATCTAGGGGTAGGGGAAGACATGACGAAAACAATAACAAAGGGATATATACTATTAGATCCCCATAATGAAAAAGTATATATTTCATATTATATAGTAGTAATTCAAAATAGAAAGAATTTCAAAGCTTTTAGGTAGCGGGAACATACGGTATATACGTACACAAACACTTATGCCCTAAAATGCAACTATATGAGGGACCCTTAAGCTATAGTCTAGGCTCAACCACCTAGTTCTCTATAACCATAGGCTCTGATACCAATCTGTCACACCCCGCCAAGGCGGAAACGCGAGGCGTAACAAGAATGGATATCATCACAACACAATGGTGTCTATATAGAGAATACTAAAATGCATACAATAAAGTAAAGTATAGACACAATGTGTCATAACAATACCCATAACTAACCAAAACATAAAAGGCGTCTTTATTGATGAAAAGGAAGTTCTCGCCAATAAGAGACATGCAACATATATTCATACAATGCTACACATCCACATATAAACTTCAAGATCATCTTAAGGTCTCTTTCTAGCCACTTCTCACTATCTTAAGAATCCTCATGACTTCACACCTGAAAATGATGCTTAAAAACGTCAACACAACGGTTGGTGAGAGTCATAGGTTTAAGACTCACATTATAAACTTTTCAAACCCAATTACTGCGATTATCAAAACAATATAGGACAATTATGCAACATATGAACTTATGCTAACATGCAATCCACATACTGGGTAGGAACGTTACCCCCGATCCATTACAACAACTGGGTAGGAACGTTACCCCCGATCCCATTTCAACAACTGGGTAGGAACGTTACCCCCGATCCCATTTCAACAACTAGGTAGGAACGTTACCCCCGATCCCATATGTCACTTACGCACCTAAAAGTCTACCAGCTGAAGCTTATACTTAGGCCTGGACCAACAATACTGGGTAGGCGTACCCCTCCGATCCCAATTCACTATTATTGAGTAGGCGTACTCCCCGATCCCAAATCAATAACACTTGACATGTCAATATAGAACATGCAAGTAAACCACATTCAACATGCAACAATAAGTCATATAGCAATCACATAATGTCCACATGAAAGCAAAACACATAATCACAGCAATTCAAAACATTTAGCATCATTTCCATCCCAATGTAAAAACATTTAAAAGTGGGACTATGAAACTCACATTTGCCTAGCCCTCAAAAGCTTCCAACAAAACTTCACAAATAGTTAACACAATCTATACAACAAAAAGAATTCGTGTTACACGCTATTAAGCCGAAAGCTTAATGTACATGTGACATTCATATGATGGACGTCTAAGATGTTTTATTAACCCCCATGGGTCACCTTGACTCCATACCCAACTTAAACCACTTTACTAACAAGTATACTAGCTAGTCACTATTCGTGCCAAACTGCAGAATTTTAATGTGACTTATCGCACTCAAAACCTTAACTTAATGACCTTCATAATTCAAACCAAAAATCACACATGTTCATTAATGAATATATTAACTACCTTGGGACTCCCAAGAGTCAATTACATACACAAGTACTCCCAAGAAAATCAAACTCCAAAACAGTCCCAATTCGGGTCTGATTGTGCACTAAAAAGTTTAGACTTAAAAATCATACTTAGACTTCGAATTAATTAATTTCCTTTGGTGGATCTTTAATAGACACATAATACTTAACTACTGTATAAGTTCTAAGTCTAATTCAAATTTTAAATAGGGTTTTAACTTCACACAACTTGACCTAAAAACTCATCCTTGACAACAAATCTTGTTTTGACAACGATCTTGTTTTGAATTATTAAATACGTTCCACTCACTTTTAATCAAGAAACCCTATGGGGTTTGAAAGTAACACGCTTGTAGATAATTTTAGGCTTTTGAAAATCATTAAAAGCTATTCGGATGATCAAGTTATGACTCTCGCAAGATGACCCTTCTAAACTGCCACAATTTAACTCCGAATTTTACTAACCCTAAAACCCTAATTGACAACATGATGTAACTCATTAAACAATATAAAAACGATATTAAAAGATAAAACCCCTAAATTTACAGATCTTACATGAACCCAAATCCATCAAATTAATTATCATGTTTATTAATTATAAATAGACAAAATTGAAAAATTGTACTTAGAAAATTGAACATAAATTTAGAAAAATTACCTTAGAAAAGAACTAAATTTTTGTCTTCTCTTTTTCTCCTTTGGTTTTGCCAAATTTCATATAAATTTTCCACAATGGGGGGGGGGGGGTTAGGGAATTTTGTTTTGTATTTATAGGCTACCTGAGAAGTGTTTTTAAATTAGACCATAACAGGTATTAGATTTAGACTCAAACTAGTTCCTTTTTTTATAATATTCGGAATTTTAAGTTTCATGCCTAAAAAAATTATTTTTTTAATTTCTTTTATTAACAAATTAATTATATTTATACCTAAGTTATTATAAAAAACCTAGATAATTTTGTTAAACCATTTGACTTTAAACTACATTCTAAAAATAACTTTCATTTTCCAATTCACTTTCTAAAAATAGAAAAGTCTTCCATAAACACTCAGAATTTTTAACAAACTCCAATTTCTTTCACAATGACACACTTCTCATTTATTAATACCATCCACCTAGAGATCCACATATTAACCAATCAATTTTTTAAAATACCCAATCAATTTTCAATTATCACTATAAGTGATTAAATGAAATTTCTCCATCAAATAACTCATTTCTCTTAACTAACCTCTAAAACCTAAACTTTATCATAATTACTGACACAAAAATACTATACGTAATAATTACTCTTACACATTTAACACGGAAATGCTCAAATCTCCATAATCATTTCCTTGTCACTCAAAAGTGAACGAAATGAACTCAACCAACTTCATCACCATTCCAATCTCATTGAGATGATCACACTCAATAGATTGATTACCAACACCTCATAAACACATATAAACACACATAAACACATCAAATCACATAAACCATACATTACAACAGGCACCTAAGTCAACACTAACGGTTTGACTAACCTGCTCAAGTCATGGTTGTCACAGTATCCCCTCCTTTAGGAAATCTCGTCCCGAGATTTAACTAGAAGGTTCAACTCTATCACTACCAAACAATTAATCGAGGATACTTATCTTTCAAGTAGTCCTCCTATACCCATGTTAACTCAAAGTTACACTTTGAATTCCAACAATTTACAACCATAACATTCCCATTACGCTTTAACTCCCTTGACCTCATTTGATCCTTGCGTTCCCAAGTAAGCTCAGGACCACGCTTCGAATCCCAACGAACTTTCACTAATGCTATCATACTATACTTTTACTCATGACCTCTCGGTCCACAACATCAACGGTTCCTTGACAAAACAAAGAGTCTTGTCAACCTTAATCTTATCCAACTTCCACAATCCGAATCCAACTGCTAATGACTTTGCTTACCCCCACAAGGGTGCAATTAGCAACACAACAACCTCAAACGAAAAGAAGCATCCTACTACATGAACCTCACTCGTCATCAAGAAAACTCATCAAAACCCTTAAGTTGTTGTAACAACGTCATTTACAACCCGACCTCGCAACTCATCAAACAAGAACTGTCTTGAAACCAAGTTATAAGTTGTTACAAAGCTCAACGTTTTTGAAGAATTGGCTCGACTTCGAGTGTATTCATAAAATAAATTTAACCAAAACCACACAAAACATTTAAGG
This sequence comes from Tanacetum coccineum, assembly GCA_026074375.1. NCBI lineage: Eukaryota > Viridiplantae > Streptophyta > Magnoliopsida > Asterales > Asteraceae > Tanacetum > Tanacetum coccineum. Next base: position 73,134 of record BQNB010007841.1, on the reverse strand, counting down.
GCGTACTAAGGTCTACCAAGAACCTTACGTACCCATCTTTAACTAATACTTTCAACGATATCTTGCTTACGACAAATGTAGATACTGAGCTCATAAGACAGAAATTCTCAACCGAACTATAGGTCCAATCCATCCAAGGATCTCAAATGGTCCTACATAACCCGGTTCTAACTTGTATTTCTTTCCAAACGTACTACACCTCTCCAAGGTGAGACCTTCAACCACCCATAACCTACCAGCATTAATTCAAAAGTTTCTCACTACTACCAAGGTAACTATTTCGACAATTTGGCTGCCTCAAGCCTTTTTCCTTTATACCGCTATCTGTTTGGTTTTTCATGCACAAATTCCGAGTCCATTTCAACTTACTCTCTCCAGTTACGGCCCATAAAACGGTAACCTACATTCCTTTCCATACTATGTTTCAAATGAAGCACATCCATACTCGAATGATAATCCCCACCTTAGGAAAAACTCATCTTACGAAAATGAGTATTCTAATTACCTCCAAAATCTACCATACTTGTCCTAAGCATAGCTAGGAATGAGGTGACTTAGTTAGTCCATTGACTACACCCAAATCGCATCGTATCCACTACCAAACTTGTTAACCTTACAATAACATCCTTATTTTTTTATTATTTTTTATTAAAAATTTTTTTCCCACTTCTACTCGAGTAACTCAGGTTGTAGCAACAATCCTGAAGACCCTTGATACTCAACCATCGATTAGTTACCTAAAACCACACAACATCGTATCCGCTCCAGGATGGATAGAATACTTGACATATACGCTCTTTTAATACCAAGGTCCTTACAATCTCCCATATGGAGGTCCAAACCTTGTCTAACCAATATGAAACCGCTCTCCATCTTTTCACACTCGTTGGTCCAAGCCACGCAACATCTTATGTTGACGCGTTCTTTGCTTTGGACATCTTATCTTATACCACCAACATCCTTTTCTCAAACCTAGATTGGATTGTCGTAAATCTAGCTCAAACTCATCCTTGGCTTCACCCCTTCTTCCTATTCCACGGTACAACATCTACATTTGCCTTTCCCAGATGGTACTTGGCCTCGAAATCAAACTCACTAAATAACATCCATCCATCATCTTTGCCTCATGTTCAAAAATCCTTCCGATTGAAGTGTGTTGAGACATCATGATCGATATAAATTATCTCTATGTCTCGTCACCGATTAATGCCTCTAGCATTATAAGGCAAAACCTACCACGTTAGTCATGCAATCCTTCTTAAGAACCTTCAGTTGTCGTGACGTACAAGCAATCACCTTCTCCTTTTTTCCAAGCATGCTTCTAAATCCTTACTTTCGCAACAATCATAATAATACTACAAATCCGTCTGCTCCTTCGGCAATGCCAAGATCGGCACATTAACCCCATTTGATTCCTTCTACATCTAGATAGAATTCTCTTTTGCTCCGCTTACTAACGTTGTTGGAAAAACTTCACGTACATCTTCTCTCCTTCAGTGACTCCACGGATCATCTTCACGTGCGACTCGTGACTCCTCCTAGCTTCGAGTCGGTTTAAAAATATCATTTGTTATATATACGTTAACTGGATTGTCTATATACGGTCCCCCATGCACACCCGGTCCTCAATTAACTCCATGAAAACCGTTGGTGCCATGGGTTAACCCAAAAAGGCATAGCCGTACTTCAACGTGGTCCCATTACGCTATCCTAAAAACAGTCCTTAGCTACGTCATCCACGTGCACCCTACTATTGTGACATCACAATACAAAATTTTTCTATCTCACTTTTCCTCGAGATAATCTATTGTACGTATTAAACTACCCACCTTACTTCTCCTACCAAGCAATACAAGACGCTTCCCACAACAATTACCATTTAACCAACCCTCACCTGCAACCCCGCAATCGTTTCCACACCTTCTTGCCCTTTAAAAAAAAGTCCAAACGACACGAGCCTTCGCAAATCGGCGTCGCTCCTTGTACTAATTCCATACGAAATCCTATTCTACAACGAAGGGTAAAACCCACTATCCTGAGAATCACTTCGAGAAGCTCACATACTACTAACGTATCACTAAATTCGACTCATATGCTTTGGTACTCCTACGAGACCTCGCATCCTCTTTTGTTCGTTTCCTCACGAACCTTAAACACTTTATAGCTCACTAAGATAATTTAACTACCTTCTTGTGGCATACCATCCCAGCCTTATGCCTCAACAACTAATTCTCTCATACGGCTACATCAACGCTCCCATAACTAAGAGGTACTAAGTAAAACGAGAATTCTCAAATTCTAACTTGGAATCGCGAATAATTCTATTCGCTTCGCTACCATCAATCGCACCACTCAGAAGATATGACCTACCATCAACTCTAGAACCACGCCATGAAGAAATACCAAACTTCACATGCACCAATTGGTATGGACCCAAAAATCACACAATCCCAAAAGAAGAAACAACCGAATATAAACATCGACATAACGAACGAACCTCAGACCTAACAAACGCATCAACGATGCTAGAAACACCCAATGAATATTACCACGAACCGACGACCCATTAATTTAAAAGATTAAGAACCTTGGTTCCAAAAACCGAATTTTTACCAAAGGAAACTTTCCCTCATAACCCTTATACCAATCATTTTTAAAACAATAGAATCACCTTTTAGTTATTATGCCAATAATTTTAAGTGGTAAAAAAAAATTTAAATAACATTTTCATAAAATTCATTTTAATTATGATTTTAAAAAAGAAATCAAAAGATGGTTAAAAACAAATGTGGTTGGCATTTATTTACATAATTTTATTTTCGAAAGAAGTTTTTAACACCTAAACGATATGATATCGACTATAACAAAATTTCTTTGAAAAGGAATTTATGACTCGTAACAAGAGACATCATGATAGCAAAATAGACTCCCAAAATACATTAAGGATTCCAATACCAAAATGTTAATTTACTTGAATACAAAACACGACAGGAACTCTCAACCAAACAACCCATAAGAACTCATCCATACAATGGTCATAAACGCAAAAACAAAAAGTATCGCACCTTAGACAAGGGATCCATATCAAAAAGCCAAACAAACAAGTACATGAAACACTAGTTCAATGATGGCACTAAAAATACCAACACACTTTGGATATCCTCAACGAACAACGAGCAAACTAACCAACTTAAGAATCGCGATGACAACACCAACAGGTATCTGATGTATCCGCAAACGATAGATGAAAGGAAACCTTACCATCTACTCAACTCGATCCTATATAATCGCTCAAACGGTTAAGAGAAGAATTCTCTAACCATACAACCATCCTCAACAGGATCTCACATCACATCACACTCCATCCTAGCACAACTAACCAGACTACATCCTTACATAATATCATACAAGCAACAATGAACAATGCAATCAAAGTCCCCAAGTCCACGAGTGTGACACCTTTATAAATTATTGTTTCCAGACCATAATTTATAATTGCACCTTTTTGCACACGCGTACTTACTTCCAAGACCACACCTCTCAATGATAACACACATCTACCACATAGCACTTAATAATAATCCAAATATAACTCAAACATGATAATCCACCTAACGAAACATAAAATCCCAATCGACCAAACGAAACAGAAGTCACATCGTGACCCAAAATATAAAATCAATCCTCGATTATAGTAACGCATCGAGGTAGAAAACGAAATAAACTTATGTTGGGCCTCGCTGGGTTTGAATTTTCGCTCTCAAAAGACCCCCAACCTGCGAGTCCAGTGAGTAAGACAATCTCCCAACGATATCTCTTAGGGGATAGGGGAAGACATGACTAAAACAATAACAAAGGGGTATATAATATTAGATCCCCATAATGAAAAAGTATATATTTCATATTATATAGTAGTAATTCAAAATAGAAAGAATTTCAAAGCTTTTAGGTAGCGGGAACATACGAATTTTTTAAATTATATAAAACCGGTTTTAAAAAACACAACCATACACTTATGCCCTAAAATGCAACTATATGAGGGACCCTTAAGCTATAGTCTAGGCTCAACCACCTAGTTCTCTATAACCATAGGCTCTGATACCAATCTGTCACACCCCGCCAAGGCGGAAACGCGAGGCGTAAACAAGAATGGATATCATCACAACACATGGTGTCTATATAGAGAATACTAAAATGAAAACTAAAGTAAAGCAAAGACACAAAGTGTCATAATAATACCCAAAACCTAATGGTGTCTTTATTAATGAGAAAGAGGTCTCGTCAATAAATGACATGCAGAAAACCTAACCAAACAAATCATGCATCAAAATACATTTAATTCGATACAAAAGCATAAATAACTTCAGCATCCTACGGTCCTCTACTATCCAACTTCGCTCCATCCTTAGCACCCACTAATCTACACCTGAAAATGATGCTTAAAAACGTCAACACAACGGTTGGTGAGAGTCATAGGTTTAAGACTCACATTATAAACCTTTCAAACCAATTACTGTGATTAACAAAACAATTTAGGACAATTAATGCAAATATGAACTTATGCTAACATGCAATCCACATACTAGGTAGGAACGTTACCCCCGATCCATTACAACAACTGGGTAGGAACATACCCCCGATCTCCCATTTTCAACACTTGGTAGGAACGTTTTACCCCCGATCCCATATGTCCACTTACGCACCTAAAAGTCTACCAGCTGGAGCTTATACTTAGGCCTGGACCAACAATACTGGGTAGGCGTACCCCTCCGATCCTAATTCACTATCGATTAGTAGTCCGTACTCCCAATCCAAATTAATAACACTTGACATGTCAATATAGAACATGCAAGTAAAACCACATTCAACATGCAACAATAAGTCATATAGCAGACACATAATGTCCACATGAAAGCGAAACACATAATCACATCAATTCAAAACATTTAGCATCATTTCCATCCCAATGTAAAAACATTTAAAAGTGGACTATGAACTCACCTTTGGTTAGCTCTCAAAACTCCAACAAGGCTTCACAATAAACTACACACAAATCTACAGCAAAAAAATAACCTCCTTTACACGCTACTAGCCGAAATCTTAATGTAACATGTAACAGCATATGATGGATTGTCTAAGATGTTTTTTATTAACCCCATGGTTACCTTACACCATACCCAACTTTTAACCACTTTCATTAACAAGTTTTCACTAGTTAATCAAGCAATTCGTACCAACTGCAAATTTTGACGTGACTTATCTAATTCCTAAAACCCCCCCCCCCCCCCCCCCCCCCCCCCCCCCTTGTTCACGAACAATCTAAACAATTAAACACATTATAAGCTACCATCAATTAGGCATTCAACCCAATATGATGTAACCTCAACAATGATGGATATCTAAGCTATCTACTACTGTTCTCTACTTGTTTTAAGCCTTTTCCAACTCCTACACATACCCTTTACCCTTTAATGTTATGTTTTAAACTTTCTGGTTTTAAGCAGAATTTTACTCTCACTTGCACGCCCTAAACGCACTACTTAAAGACTCCCATAATTCAAAACAAAATTCATCATGCTATATATATGTCCTATGAACCTCTAATAGCTCTCCCAAAGCTATTACCCTTTTACAAATACCCCTTAGAAATTCATTAATCCAAAGTGTCCAGAATTCGTTCAGAATCTGACCTTATAAAAGTATGACATTGGTTAACCAACTTAGACCTTACTATGACCTTAGCCAAAATTCAGGGAACACACACAATATATGAACTAACTTCCACGTGAAATTGGTTAGTGTTTTACACACTGATTTTGTAATGACCATTTGACCCACTTCCCGACCATAAAAACTCATGAGGCCGACTTTTTTGGAAAGTAGACTCTCTGAGGTTATCTCCAGTATGTTGTAAATTATTTATTTAAACTTTTATGACCGAGTTATGGCCTCTACAAGTCTGACTAAAATTCTGCAGTGAATTTCACAACTAGTTCGGGTGATCTAACCCCTAACACATGATCAAATCACTAATTCAATTGATCTAATGATTAACCCATCATCATTATAACATAAACTTTCTGAAAATTACAAACCTAATTTATAAAACCTAATTTAAACCCTAATCTATCATAATTAAGTTACTAGAATTGAAAGATTTAAAACTAAAATTAAAAAGATCGGATCATACCTTAAAAGTAAAACCCTAAAGAAATCGTCTTCTCTTTTCCTCTTCTCTATGGCCGGTCGAACTCAAGGGAATGAGGCGTTAGGGATTTATGATTTATATTTATAGGCCTCCTAGTAGAATTGTAGATTAAGTCCAATTAGTTTTAGATTATAACTAGGACTTTAATTACTTTTTTTTTCTTTTTTTTACTAAAATTCGGATTACTATTCATGCCTAAAAAAATTTCTTTTCTTTTATTACTTAATTAATTATCTTTATACCTTAAGTTTTATAAAAACCTAAGCTAATTTGTTAAACCATTTTGCTTGAAAACTACTTTCTAAAAATAACTTTTCATTTTCAAATTCACTTTCTATTTATGGAAAGTTTACCAAAACTCTCATATTTTCACAAACTCATTTCTTTCACAATTGACACGCTTCCCATTTTAATCCATCACCTAGACAAACACTTATTAACCAAACCAAATTTCTCAAAATACCCAATCAATTCTATTATCACTATAAGTGATTAAAATGAAATTTCTCCATCAAATATCTCATTTCTCTTAACTTAACCTCTAAAACCTAAACTTATCTTAAATTACTAACATAAAAATAGTATACGTAATAATACTTACACATTTAACACGAAAATGCTCAAATCTCAATAATCATTTCCCCGTCACTCAAAAGTGAACGAAATGAACTCAACAAACTTCACCATCAATCCAATCTCATTGAGATGATCACACTCAATAGATTGATTACCAGTACCTCATAAACATATAAAAACACACATAAATACATATGATCACATATAACCATAAATCATACTTATAGAACAGATATTTAGGTCAACACTACGGTTTGACCAACCTGCTCAAGCCACGGTTGTCACATAAGGATTCTAAAAATGTAAGAAACTTGAAAATCCAATGAATAATGAACTAGTTATGACTTTTTCATGTTTATGTAATAAAATAAACAAAAGTAACTTTATAAGAGTAATTTTATAAAAAACAAATTTTTTTACAGAAACATACAGTGGACATGGACTATGTTAGATGATATAAAATTTAATTATGAATCCGTGGACATAAGAATTACTAAAAACCGAATTAAAACGAATGAGATAAAATTAATATATGATTTCAACAATTAAAATTTATAAAAAGTATTTTTATAAATCTACACTTACTGTTACTGTTCATAACAGTAAATATTAATATAATAAATATAATATTTGATTAAAATTTTCAAATATGAATCCATACATGTAAAGAACGATGAAAACGGGATTAAAACGAGAAAGATACGACGTTTTTATTAAAAGTGACATTATAAACGTTTTTAACCTTATAAATATTATTTTCTCAAATAATTAAATTATTTATATAATGAAATTATTTAAATAACACATCAAGTATTTTTGGCAAATAACAAATTGTTGGACAAGTATACCATTTTTACGAACACGAATACATGAACACTTATTTTACAAGTACAAATTAAATTGTTTAATTTCATAAATTAAACAAACACTTTTAGGTGGTGATGTAACTATATAGAATTATATGTGGTATTAGTTATTCAAAGTACTTAGTACTCATACAACCTATATTTAATTAGGTTGCATTCGGTCATATTCGTGACGTTTTCATTCACTTGATTCATATACCCTAGTTTATTCACTAAGGTGAGTTCATATCCTCATGTTTTACTATATCAATGATTTATAACTTTTAGGGTGAGAAACATGCATTGTTTTACGATTGGATGCAAGTGTACATTTTTACATGATTGCGTGTTTGTCTAAGTAGTGATAACCCTCTGAGCCCATTATCATGAACTGTCAATTACTTTGTGTGAGCGCGAATGTTATAAATAGATCTATTTGGGATTGACATCCCCGTTTGGGTGAGTAGCGCTCACTGTGCCAGTTTACCATACAACGGACGTATACCATGTCAGATTTAGGATGTTGCGGGTTAGAACGTCATCACGGGCAATGTTGGCAATTTATATTGCAATTCATACATGTCGAGCGTCAGTGTCATGAGCTTAGGGAAACGTAATTATATTTTGTGATGTTTGCATCTGTTGCATTATCACAGGGAAAATCTTGCGGTCCTACATTACATTTTTCATAAACCTATGAATTCACCAACTTTATGTTGACGTTTTAAAGCATGTTTTCTTAGGTCAATGAGGCACGAGGTGCTAAGGTTACAGTGGGGATACTCTTTTGGGGAGTCATGCATTAAAGATTTGGAGTCATTACATCTTGGGATATTTGTTATGATCTAAAGGCTTGTTATTTCAATGTTGAACAATTTAAGCTGTTGTGCTTTGTATTAAACAATTTCAATAAATCTAATGTATCGTATTTCAAATGACCCTTTTAGAGGTCGTTCTTATATCTTATGCTATTGATCTATAATGTAATGCTCCCGGACACATTATTCCGCTGTGACCCTATTTGGGGGTGTTACAAATTGGTATCTAGAGCCAAGGTTATAGAGAACCAGGTCAAATGTTTTTACTTGGACTATAACTATTTTCAAACATTGCATCATAAAAAGGGATTTTTATGAGACATTCATTCATACACTACTTGTTGCATTAGTTGAGTATACTAGATGTTGCATGGTTCACATACGTGTTTATAATATATTAAGTATACTATTATGGGTCTTATATATGTACTAATGTAAACTCTATTTGAGTGTTACAGATTCTGTCATGTCTTCAGCATCCACAGTCACCTACATATCTGTCTTCACTGATTCCGAGCTAGGGAGAGTCTTTTGGGGAGCTGATGAGGAGCTGTCTGATGGAGGTTCTCCACGAGTCATCGTATATAGATACGATAGACTCCCTATGCATCCGGTAGCTCCACCATCGTCGGACTATGTGCCAGGACCTGAGCACCCACCGTCTCCCAACTACGTACCTGGTCCTGAGCACCCACCTTCACCTGTCGAGGTACCATACGTACCTGATCTTGAGTACCCCGAGTACTTATTGCCATCTGATGATGAGGCACCCTGGGAGGACCCGCCTCTACCCACTGATGCCTTACCCGTAGCCCTATCACCAGGCTATGTGGCGGACTCTGACCCGGAGGAGGATCCAGAGGAGGACTCCGAGGAGGATCATGTTGATTATCCCACTGACGGAGGGGATGATGATGATGAGCCCTCTGATGATGACGACGATGATGATGATACTGATGATGAGGATGAGGAGCCCTTTGAGGACGAGGATGATGACGGGGAGGAGGAGGAGCACCTAGCTCCGACCGACTCTTCTGCTATACCTGTTGTTGACCCTATTCCCTCAGCTGGGGATACAGAGGCATTTGAGACTGATGAGGCTGCACCTATACATGTACCATCACTTAGACAACACACGGCTAGGATGTCCGTCAGACCCAGACACCTATACCGTTGCCATCAGAGGCGGAGGTCGAGAGACTACCATCTCCACTATCACCTTGGTCATCTCCACTACCCCAGATTCCCTCACCACCACTACCACCTCCACCATCATCACTACATTTACCACCACATGTACCCACATCATTACCATTACCATCATCACCACTACCACCACTATCACCTTAGTAGTTCTGCCTAGATTTACACTTCTAATGTCGTATTCATAGTTATCATTATGTTAGTCGGCTAAGTATTATGGGTTTTATGCCCAGCTAGCACGACAGTAGGACTTGTATTTTCATTTCTTGTATCAGACAATCATGTATGTTTTCCAGTTATATATGATGTGTTGTATTATGTCATGTTGATCTTAATTCTGTTATGTGTTATGATCCTAGTCATGTTATATAATCACTATGTGATGTGATCTTGTTATATATATAATGTGTTGTATTATGTTATGTCGATCTCAATTATGTTATGTGTTGTGATCCCAATCATGTTATATATAATCACTATGTGATGTGATCTTGTTATATATATGTTGTACCCATGTCATGTTGTGATGTTTATGAAAAACTCACGTGTTTTATATTGTTGTGATTTAGAACAATATACCACCAAGGAGATCCTCTGCTACTGCAAGGGCTGCTGCGGTTGCTACCCCTATGACAACTGCTGTTGTTGAACAAATAATTGAAGCAAGAGTGTCTACGGCACTTTCTAATCATGAAACTCTTCGAAATAGCACTAATGGTCAGGGCGACAAAAGCTATAATTCTAACACTAGAATTAGAGGAACTGTACACACTCCGCGTGAGTGTACGTACAAGGATTTTCTAAATTGCAAGCCCCTTTCTTTTAAGGGTACTGAAGGAGTGGTTGTATTGTCACAATGGTTCGAGAAGATGGAATTAGTGTTCCATATCAGCAACTGTGCTGTGGAGAACCAAGTTAAGTTTGCTACTTACACTTTCTTTGGAAATGCTCTAACATGGTGGAACTCCTACAAGAAGACTGTTACTCAAGATGTTGCTTATGCTATGGACTAGAAGGCACTAAAGAAGATGATGACAGTCAAATACTGCCCAAGGGGTGAAATCAAGAAGTTGGAAATTTAGCTCTAGAACCTAAAAGTAAAGGGTACTGATGTCGCAAATTACACTATGCATTTTCAAGAGCTTGCACTGATGTGTGGAAGGATGTTCCACGAGGAATCAGATGAAGTTGAGAAATATGTTGGTGGACTTCCTGATATGATTCGGGGAAATGTAATGTCATATCAACCCAAGACGATGGAGAAAGCAATTAAGTTTGCTAACGATCAGAAGGATAAAAAAGTCCTTACTATTGTTGAACGACAAGTTGAGCAGAAGAGAAAGTTGGAGTTTACTACTGGAAACAATCAGGGGCACCAACAACAAAACAAGAGGTAGAACAGTGGGAGGGCTTACACTGCTGGGCCTGGTAAAAAGAGGGAGTACACGGGATCATTGCCCTTGTGTACAAAATTCAAGTATCACTACAAAGGTCCATGTGCTCCCAGGTGTAATAAGTGCAAGAAGATTGGCCATCTGGCTCGTGACTATAGGAGTTTAGGTCCTAATGGTAATAATAACAATCGTGGGAACTCCGGAACAACTCAGAATGCTGGCACTTGCTATGAGTGTGGTGTTCAGGGGCATTTCAAGAGAGACTGCCCGAAGTTAAAGAATAAAAATCGTGGTAATCAAGGTGGGAATGGCAATGCCCCAGTGAAAGTGTACGTGGTGGGTAATGCGAGAATAAACCCAGACTCCAACGTCATTACTGGTATGTTTCTTCTAAACAACCTCTATGCTTCTATACTATTTGATACTGGTGCCGATAGGAGTTTTATATCTATTACATTTAGCTCCCTAATTGATATCACACCAACTACATTAGACCATTATTACGATGTTGAACTAGCCGACGGGAAAATAATTAGGATAAACACTATCATTCGGGGTTGTACATTAAACTTCATAGATCATCCCTTCAACATTAACTTAATGCCCGTAGAACTTGGTAGTTTCGACGTCATAGTTGGTATGGATTGATTGGTAAAGTACCATGCTATCATTGATTGTGCCGAGAAGATCGTTCGTATTCCCTGGGGAAATGAAACCTTAATTGTCCATGATGACAGAAGCAGCCGGGGAAACGAGACTCGTTTGAACATTATTTCGTACACCAAAACTCATAAATATTTGTTGAAAGGACATCACGTCTTTTTGGCACATGTTACTACAAAGGGAACTGAAGACAAGTCGGATGAGAAGCGACATAGTAATCGTTCGAGATTTTCATGAGGTATTTCCTGAAGATTTGCCGGGTCTTCCACCGACTTGATAAGTGGAATTCCAGATCAATTTGATACCTCGTGTTGAACCTGTAGCACGAGCACCTTATCAATTTGCTCTTTTTTTAAAATGAAAGAGTTGTCAGAGCAACTACAAGAGCTATCCGACAAGGGCTTTATAAGACCTAGTTCCTCACCCTGGGGAGCTCCGGTCTTATTTGTCAAAAAGAAGGACGGATCGTTTCGGATGTGCATCGACTACCGAGAATTGAATAAACTGACGGTGAAGAATCTTTATCCTCTCCCAAGGATTGATGATTTATTTGATCAACTACAAGGATCCAATGTTTATTCAAAAATAGACTTACGGTTGGGTTAGCATCAGCTTAGAGTACGAGAAGAGGATGTTCTGAAGACGGCATTTAGGACTCGGTATGGTCATTATGAGTTCTAAGTGATGCCATTTGGTTTGACAAATGCACCTGCGGTATTCATGGACCTCATAAACCGAGTGTGCAAACCATACTTGGATAAGTTTGTAATTGTCTTTATTGACGATATACTAATTTATTTAAAGAACAAAAAGGAACATGAAGAACATCTTAAGGCAATTTTAGAACTTCTTAAGAAGGAGGAGTTATATGCTAAGTTTTCAAAATGTGAATTTTGGATTTCTACAGTACAATTTCTCAATCACGTGATTGACTGTCAAGGGATTTACGTGGATCATGCCAAGATTGAATCTATTAAATATTGGGCGTCTCCTAAAACACCAACAGAGATTCGTCAATTTTTAGGTCTTGCTGGGTACTACTGAAGATTCATTTAAGGGTTTTCAAAAATCGATAAGCCTATGACCAAACTTAATTAGAAGAAAGTCGCCTTTGAATGGGGTGACAAGCAGGAAGCAGCTTTTCAGACATTGAAGAATAAGTTATGTAGCGCACCTATCTTAGCTCTCCCTCAAGGAGCTGAGAACTTCATTGTTTATTGCGATGCATCACATAAAGGATTGGGTGCGGTGTTGATGCAAAACGAGAAGGTGATTACTTACGCATCACGACAGTTGAAGATTCATGAGAAAAATAATACTACTCATGATTTGGAACTTGGTGCAGTGGTGGTTGCTCTAAAGATTTGGAGGCACTACTTGTATGGAACCAAGTGTACGGTGTTCACAGATCATAAGAGTCTACAACACATACTAGACCAAAAGGAGTTGAATATGAGGCAACGTCGTTGGTTAGAGTTTCTCAGTTATTACAATTGTGAGATTCGTTATCACCCGGGGAAAGCAAATGTTGATGCTGGTGCTTTAAGCTAGAAAGAGCGAATTAAACCATTAAGAGTTCGAGCCTTAGTTATTACTATTGGTTTGGATCTTCCCAAACAAATCTTAAATGTTTAGACCGAAGCACAAAACCAAAGAATCTCAAGAACGAAGATGTAGGAGGTATGATCAGGAAGGATATACCAAAGGAAAAGTTGAAAGAGCCCCGCGTTGACGGAACCCTATGCTTAAACGGCAGGAGTTGGTTGCCATGTTATGGTGACTTAAGACTGTGAGTAATGCCACGAATCTCACAAATACAAAATACTCTCATCCATTTGGGTTTCGAAAGATGTACCAGACACATGAAGAAGCTATATTGGCAGTCCTATATGAAAGCACGCATCTCCACCTAGGTTAGCAAATGGTTGACATGTGCTAGGGTCAAGGCCGAACACCAAAGGCCATCGGGTTTGTTGGTACAGCCCGAGATACCCTAATGGAAGTGGGATAATATCACTATAGATTTTGTCATAAAGCTTCCTAAGTCGTCGCAAGGTTATGACACAATTTGGGTGATTGTTGACGAATTACAAAAGTCTGCATTCTTTGTACCAATGAGGGAAACTGTCCCCTAGAGTAGTTGGCAAGGATGTACCTAAAGGAGGTAGTCACGAGGCATGGAATACCTGTCTCAATCATTTGTGATCATGACCCTAGATTCACATCAAATTTCTGGAGATCACTTCAGAAGGCTTTAGGTACTAGCTTGGATATGAGTATTGCGTACCATCCACAAACTGGTGGACAAAGTAAGAGAACTATCCAAACTCTCGAGGATATGCTACGTGCTTGCGCGATCGACTTTGGAAATGGTTGAGTTAAACATTTTCCACTAGTTGGATTTTTTTACAACAATAGTTATAACGCTAGCATCAAGGCTGTACCATTTGAAGCACTTTACGGTCAAAAGTGTCGTTCACCTGTTTGTTGGGCCGAGGTTGGAGAAGTTCAACTCACTGATCCAGAAATAGTTCAAGAGACAACCGAGAAGGTCATCCAAATCAAACAAAAAATTCAAGCTACTCGTGATCGACAAAAGAGTTACGCCGATTTAAAGCATAAGTCGATGGAGTTTCAAGTTGGGGATAGAGTTATGCTTAAAGTTTCACCTTGGAAAGGGGTTTTGGAAAACAGGGGAAGTTAAACCCTAGATATGTTGGACTTTTCAAGGTGCTGGAAAAGGTTGGATCCGTTGCTTACAAGCTTGAGCTTCCTCAGGAGTTGAGCAGGGTTCACAATACATTTCATGTATCCAACTTGAAGAAATGTTATTCTAACGAACCATTAGCTGTTCCATTGGAAGGACTTCATGTTGATGACAAGCTCCGTTTTGTGTAGGAACTCGTAGAGATCATGGATTGAGAAGTCAAATGGTTGAAGCAAAGCCGTATCCCAATTGTCAAGGTTTGATGGAACTTGAAGAGAGGTCCTGAGTTTACATGGGAACGTGAAGAACAATTTCAAAAGAAGTATCCGCACCTCTTTACTAAACCCGTACCTTCGTCAAGTGTTGCGACTTGAGCCTTGGGGACAAGGCTCTTCTAACCGGAGGAGAATGTAACATTTAACATTTTTAAGTCATTTATGACTTCAATTATTCTATTATTTATTTTTAGGCTTTTACGCGTTCGCTTTTAATTTTTACAGTTAAGCTAAATCGCGTAAACTCAAAATGAGCATTTAACGTAAACAGGCATCAAACAACTAAATGTTTACGTCAAGTAAGTGTTATTAAGTTATTAGGATGATAATTTATAACTTTACGCTTTTTATTTTTATTGGTTACGTAAAACGTTTACTGGTATGTGTTTAATTACACATACCATTTTCCATTAAAATCGGACTTAAATGACCAAAAATGTACCAAAAATGCATTGTATTTGTATGTTTTACAATTGTATTGTGCAGGTAACAGATATCTAAGAAAAGGACAAAAATGAAGCCAAAACGACAAAACCGAGCACGAGAATGGAAAGAGCATGAAAGAAAAGTCAAATCAAAGCCAAAAGTCAAAATCAACCAAAAATTCAACCCCGACAAAGTCAACAAGTCAAAGTCAAAGCCATAATCGAAGAAATACTTAATGGGCCCACCCGTACCCATCTAATGGGTCGGGTCAGCCCATTAACATATTACATGAAGTAAATTACAAACAATGAGGCCCAATTCTCTTTGTATTGTACTCGGCCCAATTTTATGCCCAAAATCACTTAACTGTGTTAAGTGTTTAAACTATTAAGTTTGTTAGTCCAAAGGACTATTTTTGCAAAGAAGCTATGCAAGTTGAGGGGCTGTTATTGCCAACAACCCCAAAGTTTTAACACCACAAGGACGATGGATGCAATTCAAAGATACAAACTCAAGGGCCAAATGTGTAAAATTCCCAAACCTTTACCCTGTTTATACCAAAACAGAGATAAAGTCAAAAACACAAAATTGGCGCCAAAATTATTGTTTTAGTGTCTTCTTCACCCTGCACCTCTGCAACTAGACAACAAAACCATCACCTCCCTTAACCCCACACATCACATGGCTCATTGCCATGTTGGCAATCCTATAAACTCCCATTCGACAAAGGAAAAAAGACATGAAATTGAGGGTTGAGATCAAACCCCTTGGAGGACACTCAAGATGAATGGCCAAGATGAAGACTTTACCTCTCCTCACACAACAAACACACTCTTGTTTTCCCTCACAGATGAAACACAAGACAATGAAGACCAAAGACTTAGAATTTTATATAAATAGGGTCTTTGTAAGCCCTTAAGTGGCATCTAGTTAATTTTTTATCAGCTTTAGTAGTGTAATATTAGCTTAAGTTCTAAAATATTGTAATGTTTTTTATGAGTTAATGAAATTCCAAGTTTTAGTTTAAAATCTATTTTTCTTAAATTTTTGTTTGAAAGCTATCAAAAGCCTTTTATAAGCTCTTATAAGCTCTTTAGTGAACTGTTATACAACCTGTTTTCATTAAGCACTTTAATCTGTTAAGTATTTAAGAAATTCACAAAACAAAAAATCCACCTCTCAAATACCACAGCTTATTTGGATGATAAGCCAGAAATGGAAGGGCTTATGGATACTACTAGCTTGTCTTTTGACAAGCTAGAGCTTGTAGATTAGCTTATTTATAAGCTTGTTTACTCTGTTTAAGCAAGGGCCTTTATAAGTTTCCAAATTTCCATTTTTAGCTTATTTACTATTCAACTGCTTATTGGTGCTTATTGTCTGTTCTTATTTGCTTATTTATGCTTATTAATGATATTTAGAGTTAAAAATACCTAGGTTATAGTTTAAAAATCATTGGTACAAGTTTTTCTTAGATTCTGTCTCAAATAGCTCATAATTTAGCATAATTGTTTAGCTTATTATTCTGGCTTATTCCTGTGATTATACTTGTTCATTGGGTTTATATTAAGCTAAATATTATCTGGTCTTTGCAAAGTTTAGCTTAAATCAATCTGTATCAAGTTAAAATATCAAGAATTATTGTTAAAGGGGTGTTTGGTTTAACTGATTTGATGGGTGAAAATGGGTCAAAATTCACTTTGTGCTCTTGAGTTAACTTAGATTAGGTAAAAGTAGTAATAAAAGTGAGTTAGTTTAAATTTTTAAGTGTTTAAGTTTAAAGTCATAGTTTGTATAACTTGTGGTTTGAATCTGTAAGCCCATAAGCTCACTTAATCAGTTGTGTGATCAAATCTCTGAATCTTGTGAATGTGTTATGTTTTTGTGTCTGTTTAAGTCTTGAAACAAGTTAGAAACCAAGTCAATAGGTCTACATTTGTTGTTTTTATTTTTGTCCAAATCTGTCAAAGTTTACCAAGTCTTGAAAATTTGAGAAACTGCTTTTTCCAATTGCTTTTCTGGCTTATCCTAAATTTCAAACTACTTTTTGAAAGTTGATATGAGTTTTTTGAGGTCCAAAGATGATCTGTTTTGAGGTTTCATGGTCATAAGGTTCCATCTGTCAGCTTATTTTTAAGCCCAAAAGTCCCCACATCCTTTTAACAGTTTTGGCATAACTACTCTTTTGCTTTTTCTGTGCTTTTCTATCTGTTTCCTTAGCTTATCTTTGTTAACATTTGCTTATTAGGTGTAGTGTAGTATTTGAGTTAGCTTATTTGTCATTTTGATTGCTTAGTTGTGTTTAAAAATGCTTCACAATTAAGCATTCTAGACTTAGTTAAAAAGGGTTAAAACTGTTTGCTCTTATTTGCTTATTTTCCAGCTTATTTTAAGTTTTTATAAAAAGACATTTTTTTAAAGTTTGTTATTTTAGCATACTTTATAAGTTTTTAAAAAAAAGAAAAAAATGTTTTGTAAAAAGAGAGAGGCATGGGGTTTGAACCCATGACCTCTCCCTTTACACCTAGTCGTCCCACAACACACACACTCAAACCACTAGCACCAGTAGGGCCATCTGGCCATATTGTGCAAAGTTTATTATTTGAATACTCTTTCATTCCCATTTTCATTTAAAAGTCGTGGCTTATTTGAGCTTTTTCTGAGCTTATTTGATAAGCTGTGTGTTTCAGCTTATTTTTCCTGCCTTCCTCGCAACATTTAGGACTTTCTTGCATTTTTTCAGATTTTTCCATCTTTATTTGTTACTTTTTATTAATTTTCGTAGCTCAAAATTTTGAAAAGTCATTTAAAAATAGCAAATTAATTTAGAAAAATACAAAAAAATAGTTTTTAGTTTTAGAATAAATATTTTTAGGTTTACAAGTTTTAAGATCATTTTTATCACTTTTAGATTTTAATTTTCATTTTTAGCTTTTTAAATTAATTTTAGAAAATAGTTTTTAATTATAAAAAGTAGTGAAAAATATTTTTCTGAGTTTTTATCACATTTTAGACTTTTCTAAAGTAGAAAATCATTTTTTGGAATTTTTAGGTATTAATTTGTCATCTTCTAGAATTTTAAATAGATTAAATAGGTTTTTAATTCTTAGAAAATTATTAAAAAGTCAAAAAATATAATTCTTTTTTTGAAAATTTTCTTTTATCATTTTAGAGGTTTAGAAACTAGTTTTCACTTTTAGGGCTAAAATTTAAATTAGTTGATAATTTGACGCGTTTTTAGGATTCCCGGTTTACATTTTTAGTTTAAATTTGTGTTGCCTTAATTGTTTTTAGTTAATTGCATTAATTTTCCCGTAGAATTAGAAAACAAATCAAAATCTTTGTCATTCAAACATCAAATATCAAACCGACTCTCGACTTTCCATTGCATTCCTCGTTGGGGATAAACGGCCCGGGAATCACATACTTCTCGGTTTCTACATTGAGATTTTTTGATAATTATCCTTATTATATATTTATAATTATTTATATTTATATATATTTAAAGGGATGGTTTCAAAACTATCAATTTTTGGCGCCGTTGCCGGGGAGGAGTGTAAACGATTGTTGTTGCGTTTGACAATTAGTGCTTTGAAGATCCTTCCGTGTGAAGTTATTTTGCTTATTTTCTTATAAAAAAATACAAAAAGTTTTTCTTTTTCTTTTTAGTATTATATATAAGACAAGAAAAAATCAAAAATATAAAAAATTGTCCTTATATATAAATAAAATGAATCAATCGTATAATACTCTCAACTTTGAGATTATCATTAATAAGTTCCCGAACCAAAGATCAAAAACTTGCCTTTTGTGTCACTTGCGAGGTACGGCTCACCATTGAAAGTTGAACAAACTATAAGAGGGGTATAAGGAGGGTCATTCCAACAAACTACGACCCTAAAGGAGATGGTTTTTAATAGCTTCGCGTTTTCCTACTCCTCCGCTCCTTTGTGCGTTTTTCTTGTAGAGAGCTACCGTGAAGCTTGTTGATTATTAGTGTTAGCCTCAAAATATTGAGTCGAACATGAAGTTCGTTCATTATCTATTTAAGTCTCGGTCAACTAATTAGTTAATGTTGTAATAGAATATTATCGGGAATCTGGTTCGATAGTTAAACTAATATTGTATATGTTTCGGGTTTAATCCCAAGCAAAACCCGAGCCCGAGTCCTAGTTAAATATCTCGCGCGTCACATTAAATGTGTAGGGGTATATATAGATATTTTTACTTAGAAAATATCTCTTCTCATTTTTAATAAATATCTTTTCTCTCAATTCTCTCATCTCTCTCTCTTCTTTCTCTCTCTACACCACCATCTTTCTTTCTAATTTCTTGTTACAAATTCGTGCATCATATGTGTTATATGAAGTGTTAACGGGATCCTACAATTGGCATCAGAGCTACGTGTGGATTCGTGGTTGATTCTTGTGGTTCAAAAAGATCAAATTCGTGTGTCATTTGAAGCGGAAAAAAAATCAAACCCGGATTTTTGTGCTTAGATGTGTGAATGTTTATGTTATTAAGCAAGATCTAGGCATAAGGTAACTAATTGTGCAAGAGAAATCAAGTTAAAAGGTCAAAAAGGGTGATTTTTAGGCGATTTTTGGTGGAAAAAGTCGTATATTTCGTCGTTGCGTTTTGACTCTCTGGCAAAGTTCTTGGTTGCGTTTTGATCATTGGTTGCGTTTTGATCATTGGTTGCGTTTTGATCATTGGTTGCGTTTTGATCATTGGTTGCGTTTTGATCATTGGTTGCGTTTTGATCATTGGTTGCGTTTTGATCATTGGTTGCGTTTTGATCATTGGTTGCGTTTTGATCATTGGTTGCGTTTTGATCTTGAACACTAATAAACGAACAAAAAACATGGAATATGATAAATATTATTGCAAATATGTTGGTTTTTGTTTTTATGTCTTGCAGGTACAAGGGATTGAAAATAAAGCAAAAACTATGACTTTCGGTTAAGATTTGAAGACGTTTACGCGTTTTTTGAGATCAAGACGAAGTCGTTAATATTTCTCGAGCATGCCATTAGAAAGAGCACGAAAATTCGAGTCAAATGGTGGCTTCATCTTTTATTGGGCCGGCCCGACTCCATTTATATGGGTCAAACCGCCCCATATCTATTTAAGGCTCAACAATTAACAAGCTGAGCCCAAGACACTACATTGATGACCCATCATGGCCATTGTCCAATTCAGGCCCAACTACAATGAAGTGAGCCCAGTAACATAGAAATGAGGGAGACCCAGTTATGAAATGGATTCAAGCCCAGATTTTGTACTCCTTACTGTAGACGCATGAATTATACATACTCCTAATCCCCGTTACGTGTGGCGACAAAATAGCATGGGCTTATGATGGGCTTATGTGAGTCTGGGTTTCTAGCCTTTTTCATCCGTTTCTTATTCTAGAACCTCAGCCTTTTATAATCTTATTGATAAAATCAAACATAAACCTAACAAATTCCTCTCATACTTTCTTGAAGCTTCTTCCCCATGTCAAAAAATTAGAGTTTAATCTACACACAATACAGACCTCCCCATCCCTAAAAATATTTACACATACCCCTATCAAAACACTTGATTGAAAAAAACCATTCAGTTGTCGTGGCAAATTAATTTGGGGAAAAAACTCGCGCACAACATCTAGCTATGTAGGTGTTATATTGATGATTGAAAGGTTTGATTTTTAGGGGTTTTTGGTATAATTTTCTGGGTTTTGTGTACCTTAGATGATTTGATTATGTGGGTCTTGATTGAGTTTTGACTTTTGGTTTTTAGGATAGTATGTGGTAAAGCTTCGAAACAAAAAATTCTTAAAGATGAAAGGTATGTATATTTCCTTCAAGCTCAGTTTTAATTTTTGGTTTTGAGGATTGTTGTAGGTGTTGGATTTCAAGATTTTGATTACACTTTTTGATAAGACATTTGGTTTATGGGTGTTTTTGATGATGTGTTTTTTACGGGGATGGTTCGATTTTTCCAGGTTCGTATGTTCATCAACAGGAGTAGGCACATCAGAATCTTCATCACCACTAGCCATATTAAACTCAACATCAGAAATCAATGGTGTGAATTTATTTTTGGTAACTATCATATGTGGCTTTTGGTTTTTTTGGTTGCATTTTGTTAGTTTATATCAAGTGGGTTTTTGTAGTTTTGACTAATCAGTGTATATGTTTGAGATAATTGGGCCTTAATTAAGTAGGTGTTGGTTGGGTTGTGGATTTTCAAATTTACATGTCAATCATTGGGACCTAGAAAGGACAGAAATGTTTGGATTAACTTATTTTTTTAGGGATTATGAGGTTATATAAAATTTGGAAAGCTCATAAGCTCATTTTCTGGGCATATGAGCTTATGTACTTAAATAAGACATAAGCTCAGTTTGATAAACCATAAGCTCGGTTTGATAAGCCATAAGCTCGGTTTAATAAGCCATGGCGTAAAAGCGTTTTTGTGACTTAAATTTGTTGGAAAAATAGCTAATATCGGGTAACAAAATAGGCCGTTTTATTTTATTTGCATTTAATGAAGTGGAAATTGATGTTTTCTGTTTTTGTTATTGAATAGTGGTTTAGTTGAAAGCGGCACGATAAAGACATGTTGTATACTTTGACCTGAAAATGTGAAGGCTTTTAAGGATTCTGGGATTCCTATAGTGCTGTAGAAAGCAACGGTATATGTGTGTTACCTTTATTTCAACTATTGACCACGGTATATGGCAGGCACAATGTCGTATTTCCTGTCAGTGTCATATTCTCATACAGTTTTTGGCTTCTCGAATAGGTATTGCGATCAAGAACCAACCCACTGTTTGTGACATGGCGAGGCGGAGCCGTAAGTTTTTTTTTCATGTTTATCTGTAGAAAAAAATAGCGACTTACTGGTATGTGTGGCATGATTCATGCACATTGAGCTTTTAGGTAACATTAGATCCACCTAAAGCTGCGAAAAAGGATCCATCGGATTGGATTGAACATACATCTCATAATGGAAAAAAGGTACGTGCTTTTTTACCATAGTTTTGTATTCTTTTATACATGAAAAGTTAATTCTTGCTCTCTCATTGCAAAACAAAAGGTGACCAAAACTATAAATAGCAATCTTTGTAGGTAACATATAATGAATGCGCCTTATCGTTTTCCTATTATTTGTTCCAACGGTATACCAAAAATAACAAAATTATGCAAATGAACTTAACAAAGACAGTACCTGTTATACTTAATTTGAAGTAACAATTCCACAATAGAACAATATAGCGAGGGTAGTCATATTAAGTTGTTATGTGTTAGTATAATCAAATATGGTTTAATAATTAATAGATAACAAATTAGCGTTTAATCATATAGTGTTTCTACTATATTATTACCCTTTTTTGGTTTTTAGGAATCTTTTGTTGTCTATTATAAAGACCTTAGTCATTAATATGGCCACTAAATTCATTCTATTTGCAGTACGCCAAAAAGAAATATTTGGAGGTTCACTGATAGTGGGGTTCATGCTGCATATTTTTGATGTTAAAGCTGGAGAGGTGCATTGGTGATTCTCATGTGTTTCTTTGTGTCGTTTGTTGATGTTTACCTTTTTAAATGCTACATATCTTTTATTCTGTTCTGATTGAGATTGATGGTTTGTTGACGTTTACCTTATAAATGCTGCATATCTTTTATTCAGTTCTAATTAAGATTGATTCCTAAGGGATATCATACAAGACATGCCACCTAGCCTTCAAAATAGCTAATCCTTTGTTTATAGAACTACCATTTCACTCCTGGGTGATGAAATCAAGTACTAATGATGTATATGTCCAGTTATGTTTGTGTGTTGGATCATGGTGGAAAGACAAATTTGTAAATCAACCATACACGCACATTTAGAAAGCTTCGACTTATTTTGGCTCACAATATAGTAGCTGATGTTGCGGAAAGTTAGCACAAATATGGTTGCATGCCGTAAATAATATTGTATACGGATGCCCCGCCGCAACGCGCGAGCTTTAAATCCTCGTTGAGAATAAAGGAAAAGAAGAGAGAGACCACGTGAGAGATATACATATCTTATCTTTTTTTTGATTTTTTTCTTTTCCTAGCGTAGATAAGCAACAGACGAGTGAATCATATCTCTTATCCATTATTTTTCTTTTTTTACTATTGTTCGTTTCATTTTTTTGTTTTTCTTTTCGTAGCAATAGCGTAGTGTAGAATAGATAGTAGGTTAGGTTAGATTACTTAGTTAATATATTTTCATTCCATCTATGTAATAGTATGAGATTAAACTTGTGATGAATGGTTTTGATTTATTAGAGTATGATTCCGGATTTATTCTTGTTGATGTTTCGATTGGGTTGAAGAAGTATTACAGTGTTGGTTTAATGTTGGAGCTTATGGAGTTGGGTATTTTGGTATTCACTACTATGTCGTCTCTCTCGTTATTAATCCGAATTTGGTGACCTCTAGTACGGGTTTCATCTTTACCTTATCTCTTTATTTTTTTCCTATCTTATTGCCATGTTTAGCTTAGTATGATCGTTATTATTGTTATGCTTAGTTTAGTTGCCATTTTTAGCGAGTAGATTTTTATATGTTTGTTAAGTAAGTTGGTAAATAGCGAATTAAGTGTGAAATTTAACAAGTGATTAGTGATTAATAATTTGCAAAAGTTATATAGTTTAGTGTTTTATTTAGTCGAACGGGCAAAAGCATTAAACTAGTAATTAATATCTTGCTAAAAAGTCATTTTTAATATTAAGCCAACGTTTTGAGGAAAAGATTTATTAGACGAAAATTAATTCATCATTAAGAACCAAAACTTCACACTTAAGAATCTATTCATTTTTACTTGACAAGCATATTTCTTTATATTCTTTTCATCTTATTAGCTTGCTTGTTAATTAGTATAAACTAGTTTATCGTTATCTTTAGTTTAAATTAAAAAACAAAAAATTAAAAGATATTCAGGCATTAAACTGAAAACATTTTCATGAATTTCAAATTCAATTCTCGTTGGGATACGACTCCGGAAGATTTAATTATTGCTTTTCTTAAAGTGGTTCTTATTTCTAACGGGATACTTAATTTTATATACATACGGCTAGTACGTATTTACACGATATCAAAATGGCGCCGCTGCCGGGGAGAGTTTTACGATTTTTACGTGGTGTTTCGAGTTAGTGCCTTGAAGATCCTTTCTTCGAAGAGTTTATTTTCGTACTTATTAAAAATATATATATAAAAATCCAAAAATATTTTACATTTCTACTTTCTTTTTCTTTTTCTTTTTATTATATATACATATAAAAAGTTTCAAAAAAATATTCTCCTTTATCCTCTGTTAGCCTTAATTATATTAAGTCAAACAAGAATGTTATCGGTCTTATAAAGTCAAATTGGGTCTTGTAAAGTAATAGGCTAGTCGGGTTCAACGGGCTTGGATTGTAATCTAATATTGTCTGTATTTCGGGCTCAAAGCCCAAGATATGCCAAGCCCGGCCCAAGTAGAAAAGCCCATACGCCTACATGTTGGCTAGGGGTATAAAATAAACCCTCTCCACACATGGAGAGGGTGTTGATTGCATTTGTCTCACTTGTAACTCACCACTTTCTCTCTCTAATCTAACATTCCAAATTCTTTTCTTCCTTTGTTTTCTTTCTTTCTTATTCCCGGCTCATAAAGGGCTTATTTGGGTTTGCTTATTGTTGTGTTTGAATTATATTGTGGGATAACACGAATCATACTGATTTTGTG
This sequence comes from Tanacetum coccineum, assembly GCA_026074375.1. NCBI lineage: Eukaryota > Viridiplantae > Streptophyta > Magnoliopsida > Asterales > Asteraceae > Tanacetum > Tanacetum coccineum. Next base: position 48,269 of record BQNB010007841.1, on the reverse strand, counting down.
GTACAAACTGGTTGTGTGAACAATGAGAAAATTTGTTTTCAAATTTCATAAACTGACCCAATGATGTCAAATAAAATTTTCTTTACAAAAAAAACAAACATATGTATATTAAAATAAAATAATATGTGTGTAAATAAGTTTCCTCTTAAATAAATAAGAATGAGAGATGGTGCTATCTTCTTTTTTTTCTTTTTGAAACAATCATGTTTTAATTTCTATTTTTTTCTTCTAAATTTATCTTTTTACCGAAGAAATAACTTACGCATGTAGCGTATGAAAAGGAAACGTTTTGACGAGGATAGACATGATGTCGTTTGGTCCTTAATTATGCATAACCTGATCAACTGTGCATAATTTAGGAAGAACCACGCTATGTCGGAAAATTTGTCACCATTAAAATGCTTGATAATTGAGATAAATGTTTGGGCAAGCTTCCGAAAAAAAAAGAAAATATTTTTACCCTGCTACGGATTTTATGCAAGTAAACCTACTCCCATTGAATGCATGAAGAGAGTCTCATGCGAGTCGCTATGACCGAGTCGTTCGAAGCGGAAATACCTACGGTATTGTTCGGAATGAGTGTGTCTAGAAAGGAGTGAAAAATTAGTTAGTGGTAATGAAGATCGGTGGTTGTTATGAAGACGTGTCAAGAACAAGTATAGTCGGTGTGCTAGTAAGAAATGGTAGAATCGAGCTACCAAGGATGTGAACCTGATACCGACGCCGAGAAGGGATCTTCTTGGAGATGTAAAGATTCCTAAGGTGGGTGGAAGCTGAGATGGTGAGTCCTGAGGTTGAAAGTGAGAAATGGAGAGGACCTCTCCTACATTGGATGTATGATGCCTTTGATGAATCAATCGATGACCGTGAAGAAGACTTCTTTCCTCGAAATGGAATGTAGTGGTAGTATAGTTGTAAGCATACCTGATGTCGTCAAGGATTAAAATAAGGCATTAAACGACTCCTGACTTAAGGTTAGGTATAGTGATCTTTACCCCTTGATGTAACGACTTAGTGTGCGTATGATAAAGTGAAAAGATCAGAGATTCCAACCAAATGGCGACATCCATCCCCATCTTGGAGACCCAATCGAAGTAGCTGACGCCTTAAGCCAGGCGGTATTGAATTAGGAATGTGTGTAAATTATCTCGACTTGATTAGTCAAGTCATCTAGGGTTTGAGACGATACGATACGACCGAGTCGACTATGTCGGTCGCGGTGCATAAATGTTGGAATTTTTGGTTTTCGTCAATCGAGCAACGAGCCCATGATGCTCAATTGTTTTCTTAACTGATTTTGATATGTCATTCGGCAATATATGTTTTCTAGCGGAATTATTGCCGCCGAACTATGTGGATTATGTGATTTATGTGCTATTTGCTTTTGAATGATAGTAAGCGCTTATGCCGCTTTTGTATGGACGTAATACGGCTTAGGACGTGAGTGAACGGGTATACTTGCCCAAATGGAGATGAAGGTTGATTTGAGAGGTACACAAACCTAATAATCCATTGACAATTGTAGGTTGTCAACCTGCAAGCTTAACTATGGTTGGCCAAAAATCTAACCGTGAATTGGTCGAGATCATTACCAAGAAGCATGGCCATCCTGTTAGCCTCAAAAATATTGAGTCGAACAATAAGTTCGTTCATTAGGAATATTAGGTCTCGGTCATTTAAATATTAAATGTTGTAATAGGCTAGAACGGGAATCGGACTCATTTAATTAATCTAATATTGTACGAGCCCGACCCAAGAAACAAACACCACACGGCCCAACAAAAGCCTTACCAGGCCGGACCATTAAAGTGGTATAAATACCCTCTTTAAGTGTGGAGATGGTGTTGGTCTCAGTTGTATTTTTTTACTCTTGTAATCAACCATCTCTTTTTCTCTCTTTATTTCTCTCTCTAACTTCTCTCTAAAATTCTTCGTATTTTTCCTTATCTATTTTCTTGGTTCAAATGGTGAAGTGAAGGTGATATTTGCTTCTACGTTTGGTATCACTCGCCTCGGGTGGGTTTCGTGGTATTTGTTGTGGGTTCGGCTGATTTGGACTTATTACAAATTACGCTTTATTTTTTTCAAAATATGAGGTGTTTTGTTTTTTTAGTTTATTTCAAATCAAAAAGCATGGCTCAATATTTCTCAACTGACAAAAAAATTTTCTACTCAAAATCTATATATTACTTAGTTAACAGTTTTTTTTCCTTTGTGTTCATGGCCTAGTCAAACTTTCACGCCCCATATCTTTTAATCTCAAAACGCTTATTTTTTTAGTTCTTGTCAAAAGCTTTCTGGGTTGTTTTTTTTCTTACTCACGGTTCCAACAGCAAGAACTGTAACATTCTTTGTTCGTGGCTTATTCTGTTTAGATAGCTTATCTAAGCTTTTTATTTGCTTATTTGGATCAAATACAATTTTCTTTTAAATGCTTTTTAGCTTATTTAAGTTTCAAGCTTATTCACGCAGCTTATTTTGGGTGGCTTATTCTTTTTGTTTGTACACGGTTGAAGACAAATGAGACACAACTCCTAACATTGTGGATCTGGGTTTTGTTGGTTTCCATAGGACATAGTACGTTTTTGTTGTGTAGTGAAGGACACGAACTCGCAGTTAAAGAAGCACCAGAATTCGCAATATCCTTCATTCACCGAATTCGCAATTTCTTTGTCATACGAATTAGCAACTTTGTCTAACATCTGAATTCGCAATTTACTTTGTCACGCGAATTCGCAAATTTGAAGAATAATCCGAATTTGCAATTGTGTGAAGCACACGAATTTGTAATTCTTTGAAGCAAACGAACTCGCAACTCTTATAAGGAACCGAATTCGCAACATCCCTTTGTCAACCGAATTAGCAACTACAAAGAATAAAACTATACACGATTAAGTTTTTTTCGGATTTTTTGGTTTCGAATGACATTCATCTACGGGATTTTTAACTTATACCATCGTGATCGTGACATCTTTTCGATCAACGTGGTGTATTTACTTCTCACCGTCGATAACCGTATGAGCTTATAAATCAAACCGAATCAAAACCCTAAATATACAAATTTTTAACGAAGAAGAGAAATAAAATGGAGGGAATTTGTTGTATTAATTAACTAAAATTCCATTTTGACACATGCAGCCCCTGGACTTTAATCCAAATTCACCCTTCGTCCTTTGTTTGTTATTTAAACCTCTTTGTTAAAACAACCTTACACCGTTAGTCCTCACATGTTATAATTCAGCCCGTTAGTCATCCAAAGTGAATTGTTTGTGCACCGTTAGTCCTTAATTGAGTTTTGATCAACTGTTAATCATTTTAAGTTAAAAGTTTGTGCACCGTTCGTCATTTTAAGCTCATCAATCGTTAACAAAAGTTCACGTACTTTAATTTCAACAACGATTTCAACAACAATTAATAATTATTTCACGGTTTCTTCTTGATTTTGTAAAATCCCGCAAAAGATTCCATTTTTTTCTCAGTTTAAATCATAGATTTATAAAATCCCGTTAATGTTAATTGAATTCAATCCACAACAACAATCACTTTACCTGCTTAAGATCCTACAAATCATTTTCACTTTATAATTTACCAAATCATTCATCATGACAACTCCAATCACAACTTTCACAATTGACAGTCAAATGCATAACAACATCATGGCAGTTGGATCAAGGGATCGTCTATCAATGCTTGCAACAGGAAGATATGCTCAATGGCAATCACGTTTCTTAAGATACATTGACACAAGACCAAATAGTAATGCCTTGAGGAAATTCATTTTGGAAGGTCCATACCAGCCAACTACTGTTACAATCCTAGCTGTACATGCAATAGCTGATTCTACAGCAGTTCCAGAACGAACAACAGTTGAGATAATCTTGACTATGTCTCCTGAAAACAAAGCTCATTATGTATCAGAAAAGGAAGCAATCCATTTGCTATTGACTGGAATTGGGGATGCAATCTACTTAACCGTTGATGCTTGCAAGACAGCTCAATGAATAAGTTGGCTAGCTATTGAAAGGCTACAACAAGGTGAATCTCTCAATATTCAAGACGTCAAGACTAATTTATTTTGAGAGTTTAAAAAATTCACTTCTCATGATGGAGAGTCCATGGAGTCTTACTACTCTAGATTTTACAAGATGATGAATGAAATGATAAGAAACAACTTGACAGTTGCTACGATGCAAGTCAATGTTTAGTTTCTTCAACAACTTCAACCAGAATGGTCAAGGTTTGTGACAATTGTCAAGCAACAACACGACTTGGATACAGTCTCATATCACAAGCTCTTTGACGTTCTAAAACAGTATCAAAAGGAAGTTAATGAAATCCATGCTGAGAGAATAGCCAAGAATGCTAACCCATTAGCACTTGTTGCTGCTACTTCACCATATCCAGATCCTTATTATCAAGCACTAAAATCTCACAAATTATTTGCACCACCATTAAAATAATCAACTTCAACCAGATCTAATCATCTACCAAATACACTGCAAAGAGATAGCCAAACCAATCATACCTCTATCTGAGTTAGCTTATGAAGAAGACAGTGATCCTGAACAAGCTTAGAGAGATAAGGATATGCAGAAAATTTTAGCACTCATTGCAAAGTACTTCAAAAAGATCCACAAACATACCAACAACAACCTCAGAACTTCTTCAAACTCCAGAAACAAGAATGTGGATACTACTCTAAGGTACAAGAATGACAATCAGACTGGACAGTTTAGAATAGTAGGACAGTAACTGTTGCTTGGGCTAAAGGAGACTGGAGGAGTCAGGTAGTACAACAGACTAATATACAGTTGTTACCACAAATTGCAAGTAATTTGGTCATTCACCTAAGAATGTAGGAAACCAAAATGGGTGAAAGACTCACGTATCACAAGGAAAAGATGTTGCTGTGCAAACAAGCTGAGAAAGGTGTTCCATTACAAGCAGAGCAAGCTGATTGGCTAGAGGACACAAATGAAGAATTTGATGAACAAGAATTGGAAGCACATTACAGTTTTATGGCAAAGATCTAGGAGGTTCCTACGGCAGACTCAGGAACTGAAACTAGAGCCATGAGAAACAAGTACAATACTATCCGTAATTATAATGTGTTTTCCAATTGTCAGACAAGCATTCTGCGCAACCTGAATCCACTAGTAAACACATGTTTAGTGGAAAAGGATGATAGTAATGTTACTCTTGATTCACCGGATATGTATGATAATGATATTCAGACTGACCAAAATGCTGAAGATGAGCGTGTTATGCTTGCTTATTTAATTGCAAATTTAAAACTTGATGTTGATGAAAAAGTAAAAAAGATTCAAAAAACAATTAAAGAAAGAAAACACATCACATGCTCATGAATTGAAAGATTTGCAAATCTATTATTCTAAAACTATTAGGACTCTTGAGGTATCTAATAGTATTCAAGATAGTTTGTCTTAATATCACTTCATAATAAACAGACTGAGTTGAGAGGACATAGATCTTAAATGACCCGTGAAATTTGACTAGACAACCCTTGAACATAATTAAATGAAACTCTAGGCCTATTAGCACAAAAATAAATTTACATAAAATAAGCTTTAAAACTAAAGCCTATAAATTATCAGTTGTCTAAGAAATAACACGATGAATTAGTCAAACTGATGTCTTTTAAACAAAGTCCCATAACGAAGGTCTTAACAAAGAGAAAACAAGTGTAATAAACGAATTTGAAATTTGATAAAGAGAAAATGACGATTGACAAATATAATTTCGATGGAAAAGCAATTAAAGTGTTTTTGAATGAAATTGAGTTTACAAAGGATTAATCAATTTAACCAATTCATGATGTTAGCCCCCAAAGGCCCAACATTCAATAGTAGACTCAACCATTTTCAAAATCAATGTACCCGTCAAAAAAGCTCAATCAGAAAAAGCCATGTTTAGTATTGATGATATCCCAAATGCCAATCAGATCCTGCAAACAGCCTCGACCCCGATATGTAAGAGACTGACTCTTAAAAAAGAGAGATCCGACCCAAAATAAATAAAATACTATAGTGAGACTTATTGATTACACAAAAGCTAGTCTTTATGAAACCTTCAAACCATCACAGCGTCACATTTGGATAATCAAGAACCGATTCGCACCATGCAATGAAGTAAGAAATAAAAGAGGAGAAAATCTTTGTAAAATCATAAACCAAATATATTCAAAAACAACGTTTTCTTACCTATAACAAAATCAAATAAGAAGTAGTACAATCAAACAATGTAAAGACAGAAAAACATAAATTCACTTTAGAGAACTTGTTATATCAGCATGGGAAAAGCACTTCTCATATCAATTTTCGTTCACCCAACTTGCTACATGATATGGAAGTGCTAAAATAAAACCTGGTTTGAAGCCTCTTGCCATAAAGACACAGATTGATAGTTACAATTGTTTCATGAACTTAATCAAGAAATGCATGCTTGAATTAAAGTACGTTGAATCCCATGAAAATTGAAATTGACAAACTAGAATTTGATAAAGCAGCAATTTTTCAAACCATGTATGATATACTTTTGCAAGAATAGATGTTGTCTATGCTGTTTATGTGTTCTTATCGAATAACTTTTAGATGCTCACAATGAAATGATAATGCTTAAAGCTTCAAAAGTAAAAAGATGTGAATGCTTGCACCAAAAGCAATCGAAATATACTGAATCTGTTAGTAAAGAAGTTTATACTTAGCTTTTATGAAGTTTTGCTAAATTAGAAAAACACTCGATTTCTCTTGAACTAGTTGTACAACAATGTCAAGAACAAATGAAAAATGACACAGTTTGCAAAGAAAAAGCGTCACTATTTCAAAAAGAACGTGGATAATATTTTGAGATACAAAATTTAAAAGCTCAATTGCAAGACAAGAACATTGCTATAAGTGAGTTAAACTCATTGAGAAATGCAAAGGAAAGTCTGTGGAAACTAAGTTTGATAAACCATCTGTTGTTCGACAACCAAATGCTCAAAGGATTCCAAAACCATCAGTTTTAGGAAAACCGACTCCTTTATCAGATTCTCTTGAGAGAAAACATTTTTCAAAGACAAAGTTGGTTCCAAAAACTAATGTGTCAGACATTTTATCAAAACCAGTCACTACACAGAATTTGCCTTAAACAGCAAGGAAAGTTATAAGTAACATAAATGTGATTAAACCAGGCATGTATCGAATTGACACTAGGACAACACAAACTAGAGCACCACAGTTGCCTCAGACCTCTAGGAATATTAACCTTCGCGTGTCTACATCTACAGGAGTGATTTACAAAACTACTGTTAGCAGACCACAACTTAGGATCACTCAAATGAAAGACAAGGTCGTGCCAAACAATAGTCACATAAAGGATAAAAAGACTGAAGTAGAAGAACACCCTAGGATTTCTAGTATTTCTAATAAAACAAAGTTTGTAACTGCGTGTAATGACAGTTTAAAATCCAGAACTTCGAATGTTAATTCTGTTTGTGCTACTTGTGAAAAATGTATGTTTAATTCGAATCATGATGCTTATGTTTCTAAATTCTTGAATGACGTGAATGCTAGAACTAAGAAGCCTAACATAGTGCCTATTAGTACTAGAAAACCTAAAAGTCAAGCGAACAAATCTATTGCAACACACCCTAAGAAATTAGTTGCATTAGAATCCACTATCCAGAATTCAAAGAGTTACTATAGGATGCTGTATGAGAAAACTAGTAAAGCGTAGAAATGGTGGATAAAACAACAATGCCCATCAAGATATAAATGGGTTCCTAAGACAAAAATGAAATGGGTGCCTAAAGTTAGGAATGAAAATGTGCAAAAGAGAGTTAGTTTTGCCATAGGTAACATATCTAGGATAACTAATGTCTTGAAACTCACAAATACTGTAGGATCCAATTTGTCATGTATTCCATCGTCCTCTAATTCTCTTGTAGATTGTACAACTCATCCTATTCATTGTTGAGTCTGGATGCACAAAGCACATGATGGGAAATCTATCGATTCTGTGCAATTTTGTTGAAAAATATCTGGGTACCGTTCGTTTTGGCAATGATCAATTTGCTCTAATTCTTGGTTATGGAGATTTGGTACAAGGAAATATCACGATCAACAGGGTTTATTACGTCGAAGGTCTCAATCACAATTTCTTCTCGGTTGGTCAATTTTGTGATGCGAATTTGGAGGTTGCTTTTCGAAAATCTACGTGTTTTGTTAAAGATCTTCAAGGAAACGATTTACTCACCGGTATTCGTGGATCTGATCTCTATACAATTTCTCTTCAAGAAACAACTTCATCAACTCCAATCTGTCTCATGGCTAAAGCATCACCAACTCAAGCATGGTTATGGCATCGAAGACTTTCTCATCTTAACTTCGACTACATCAACCTGCTTTCAAAGAAGGATGTCGTGATTGGTTTACCAAAACTGAAATATGTCAAGGATCAACTATGTTCCTCTTGTGAAGTAAGTAAAGCAAAAAGAAGTTCATTCAAGACAAAGATTGTTCCAAGTTCAAAAGGACGGCTAAATTTACTTCATATGGACTTATGTGGTCCAATGCGAGTTGCTAGCATAAATGGGAAGAAATATATTCTGGTAATTGTAGACGACTACTCCAGATATACTTGGACTCTATTTCTAAGATCCAAGGATGAAACACCAGAAGTGTTAAAAGAGTTTCTCACAATGATTCAACAGAATCTTCAAGCCCTAGTAATTTCTGTTCGAACTGACAGAGGCACAGAGTTCTTAAAAAGACGCTTCATGCATTCTTCAAAGAAGAAGGAATTGAGCATCAAACTTCTACTCCTCGAACACTTGAACAGAACGGCGTTGTCGAAAGACGAAACCGTACTCTGGTTGAGGTTGCTCGAACGATGCTTTTAGCTTTTAAACTTCCTTTGTTCTTTTGTGCTGAAGCAATTGCAACCGCATGCTGGTATGTGTTAAAATACACATACCTTTTACCTAATAAATCGACCCTAAATGACCAAAAACGCACATAAAATGCCATAAACATGCTTGTTTTTGTGTTTGTATTGTGTAGGTACCGGATATTTCAGTAAAGGACAAAAACAAAGCCAAACCGGACAAAACCAAGAGCGGATTTGGAAAGAGCGCGAAAAACTGAGGCCAATGGTTCAAAAGGATTGAAAACGAAGCTAAAACAGAAATTTCCGGATCGACTCGACAACGTTTGTGCATTTAATGAAGTCAAGACGAAGTCAAAGTCAACCCCGGGATATGGCATTGGAAAGGGCTTCGAAAACCAAACCCGAAAACCTAAATTGCTAAAAGTGGGCCCACCCGTACCCACCTAGTGGGCCTGGGTCAGCCCACTTATATATCACACTAGTAAAAGCCCAAAAGAATCTAAATAAGCCCATTTCTCCTTTTATAATACCAAACGGGCCCAAACTGCCATAAACCCAATACCCTTTTTTTAAACTGTTACCCCCTTAACCCTTTTATTCTTACATTATTAGTCCTTCAAGGACTAACATTGTTAGTCCTTAAGGACTAACTATGCAAACCACAACCTAACTCTAGGGACCAACGATGTAAATAACTAGGACCGACATTGCAATAAACAAATACACTTTCAGGGACCAATTATGCCATTTACCTAAACCTTCACCTCTGTCTCTTATAACCCTTTCTCTTTCTTTCTTTCCCGCCACAACCAAAAAAACCCTGTACATCCCTTTCACGACCCACGTGCACTATTCATACCCTGCACATACCTCCAAAATCCTCACCCTACTCCAAAAACCCTGACCTCACCTCACAAAACCACAAAGACACTGTTGCAATCCCTAACCATCCTATTGGCCAAATTCAAGCAAGGGTCAAGATCAATCTACTTGGGCAACACTTAAAAATCAATGGCAGTGATGAAGACTTGGCTCTCCTCACCAAACAAACACAAGAAGCACAACTCTACAGCATATAAATTAGAAAAAAAGACAGAGAAGAAAAGAATGTAATGTAGGAGTTGTATAATTTTTAGTTTAGTTTAATTTTAATGTTTTATGTTTAATTTACATTCTGTCATTTAACTTTTTTAAGTCTTGTAAACCTTTATTGCTTTAATGAAAATTGAAGTTTATACAAAAATTGTCTTTTACAACTATTCATGTGTTCTAGCTTTATTTAGTTTTTAATTCCTGTTAAAAAGTGTATGTTTATGTTCATATGACTTAGTGTTAACCTGGTTATAGACAGTTCAAGTTTAAAATTCCTTTTTACAGTTTAAAAGTGTGCAAAACCCTTTTAAAGGGGTGTTTGGGACAAGACCCAAAATAGGTCAAAACGGGTAAAAACTTGCTCATGGGTTTTCAGTCACCTCTAACTAAGTTTCAATAAGTCTAATGTTTGGTTCTTTTAAGTTTTCATATGCTAAAATTTATTTTTAAGGTTTTGAAAAATAGTTGCTTTAATCTGTGTTTGGAAAATAGAATTTAAGTGTTCATTAGATCAAGCTTTCATTAACTAGCTTTTTGAGTGTTGTTTCATACTTGTTTTCACCCATTTAATGCAGTAGAGCAAAGCAAGTTTGAGTGTGTTTTGGCCAATTTTAGTCCAAGTCAATCTGTCAAAAAATTTCTTGAGTTATAAAAGTTCAAATTTTCAATCTAAGAATTAGGTAAGTTAAAGCTGGTTTTAAGATCTGAGCTTTTGAACATAAGCTCATTGGTGGCTATTATTTATCTGTTTCAGCTTATTATAAGTTTTAAAAGCCTTTGTCTAGCTTAAAATTAAGCCTGCCTTTTGCCATATTGTCTTTTCAAGAATACTAAAAAGTGCAAATCTGTGTTAACCATGCTTTTCATTAGACTTTTTCTTGGCCTATAATTGTTTCAAACTCTATTTTTATTATTGTTTTAGATAGCCCTTAAGCTATACTTTAAGCTCATATAAGCCTTTTTGCCATAATGTTCTATTTTGAAGCTTAATTTTAAGCTCAAAAGGTGCCCCCTGTAGGCTGTTTGAATGCTTTTTGCCCATTAGCTAATTTGCTTTTTCTTAGCTTAGCTTATTGTCTTTTGTACTTATTTAGGTTTATATTAGCTTATTAGGTTAGTTAGTGCTTATTTTAGCTTATTGTGTTTAGGGTAGAGGTAATTTAAGCTTATTTGCATTTGTAGGTTAGCATTTTAAGTTTTAAAGTATTTTGTTGATTCTGCCTTCTCTTGCTTATCTATTTTTTTTCTAGCTTATTTTAATTCACAATTGCTTATTGGATATAGGGGAACATCTGTTTTTGCTTGTCCTTCTTTTGCCTTACCTTTTTGTGCTTAAAATAGCTTATCAGATTTCAATTTGAGTCCTTAGTTTGTCAGCTTATTTCTAGCTTTTCCAGCTTATTAGAATTGCTCATTTAAGTTCATAACAACTTATTTAGACTAGTCTAGATCCTTTTAGCTTATGATAGCCCTAGTTGTAGCTTATTTCAGTTTGTAGTTTAAAAGTTCTAAATTTTCGAGTTCACTAACAATCTGTTTGTCTTTTTAGCTTATCTCAGCTTATTGTCTTAGTTCAGTTGTGTTCTGATTTACTTATTTAGTATAATTGTTGTCTGTGTTTGCTTATTTTTCTTCTCCAGTTGCTTATTTATCCTTTAAAAAGCCTAAATGTTTTTCCATTTAAGCCTTAGTGTTAAATAGTTCATGTCAGCTTTTTGTTGCTTATTTCCCAGCTTATTTTTAGGTTTCTAAAAAAGTATCTTTTTTAAAGTTGCTAGTTTTTGTGTACTTTTTAAGTTTTAAAAGAAAATTTAAAAAAAAAATTAGTTTTATATAAAGGAGAGGCCTAGGCTCGACCCCTGGACCTCCCCCTTTATACCCACACCCTAACAAACAAACTCAAAACGCTGTGCTACAATAGCTCATCCGGTATGAGTTTGTTTTAGTAAATATTTAAGCCATTTTAGCCAATTAAGCCACAACCCCTTAAACTGACTTATTTTAGCGTTTTTAATTAAGAGTGAATTTTCAGTTTTATTTTTTTTTTAGAAACTCTTTATAGTACAATGCCAAGTTCCTTGAATTTTTCAGATTTTTCATAATCGATTTGTTATTTTTTATCATTTATTTTCTTCTAAACTGTTTTTTAATTGAAAAATATAAATCTTTTTTTTTAAATTTTCTTTTATCACATAGTTTCTAGGAAAAATATTAGTGCTTTCGTAGGGTCATTTTTGTAAAAATTCAATTTTTAAAGAACGGGATTTGATCCCGTTCTCGTTTCTTCTCGTTTTTAACTCAAATCAACTCCGTTTTCAGTCTAGTTTTTTTATTCTTTCTTTTTAGTCACTTATAGCTTATTAAAAGTAAAAAATTCACTTTAGGATTAATTTTTCATATTTTAGGTTTTTAGTCGCGTTCGTTTTTAATTTCCGTTCTCGTTTTTGTGATTTAAGCCTAATTGCCTTAATTTTATGTTCCCGTAGACTTAGGATTTCATTCTTATGCCTTATTTATGCTTCCCGTAGAATTTTAAGATAATCATTTGCCTTTTTATGCTTTCCCGTAGTTTTAGGTTTAAATTCCCGTTTTCGCGTTTTTCTTAAATTGCTTTTGTTTAGGGTTTTCTTTTATTCGTTTTTGCATATTATTAGTAGTTTTAGAAACTCAACCCCATATCTTTTCCATTCAAGCATTGGGATTCAAACCGACTCTCGATTTTCAAATTCACGCCTCATTGGGAAGAACGACCCGGGTCCGGTTTTAAACTTTGTGGATAACGAAGTGAGAAGCCGATACTTCCGGTTTACTATACTACTATCATTGATATTATCCTATTTGTTATATATATATTTATATATTCATTTATATTTATATTTATATATGTGGTAAAAAGGGAAGCAATCACACCGTTATTTTTATGGGCTGAAGCAATTGCTATTGCGTGCTACACTCAAAATCGCTCCATCATTCACCATCGATTTGACAAAATACCATACGAGCTGATTAATGGCAGAAAACTGGATATCTCCTTTCTTCATGTATCCGGGGCTCTTTGCTATCCCAAGAATGATCGTGAAGATATTGGGAAGCTTGGTGTAAAAGGTGACATTGGCTTTTTCATTGGTTATTCTGCTAATTCCTATGCTTATAAAGTTTACAACCGAAGGACAAAGAAAATCATAGAGACCATGAACGTGACATTTGATGAGCTTTCAGCTATGGCTTTTGAATAAAGCAGTTTAAAACCCGGACTTCAAAGCATAACTTTTAGAAAGATCAGTTCAGGACTCGATCTTACTTATGCTTCATGAACAATAACAAATCAATGACCAACTGAAGGTGAATTGGAACTACTGTTTGAAGCTATGTATGTTGATTCCATTGGTGGTCAACCGCCAGCTGCTCCAAGAACTGTTCTGGCTGCTCAAGCACCTCAAGCTCTTCAGACTCCAACGGCAACTACAACATCAGCAGACACTGCCCCGACACCAACAAATTCATTCTCTCAAGCAACTAGTATTCCAAGCACTTCATAGGATGTTGACGAGCTCGAAACACAACATGGTCAGCCTCATCCTGCACCATATGCTGACAATGTTCTGCATGCTATGTTCGATGATAATTCATTTGTAAATCCTTTTGCTACTCCATCCACAAGTACTGCTGAATCATCATCCTCACAATATGTGGATCCATCAAACATGCATACGTTTTACCAACCGTACCCTCATGAATATCAATAGACTATGGATCACCCTCTGGAACAAGTGATTGGAGAACCCTCACGACCAATCTTGACAAGAAATCAATTAAGAACAGACGGTAACATGTGCATGTATGCATTAACGGTGAGCACATTGGAACCAAAGAATGTCAATGAGGCTATGACTGACCTTGCATGGATTGAATCAATGCAAGAAGAGCTTCTTCAGTTCAAAAGGCTTGATGTATGGGTGTTAGTTCCTCCTCCGGATAACATAAAACCGGTTACGTTGAAATGGTTATTCAAAAACAAGCATGATGAAGAGAACATGGTCATCCGAAACAAGACTCGTCTGGTTGTGAGGGGGTACCGCAAGAGGAAGGAATAGATTTTCAAGAATCCTTTGCTCTGGTTGATAGAATGGAAGCTATCAGGATATTTTTGGCATATGCTGCACAGAAATCGTTCACGGTGTTTCAAATGGACGTGAAAATTGCATTCTTGCATGGTACATTAAAAGAAGACGTGTACGTATGTCAACCTGAAGGTTTCATCGATGCTGACCATCCAAGCCATGTCTACAAGTTAAAGAAGGCATTATATGGGTTAAAGCAAGCACCAAGGGCATGGTATGATGAACTGTCAACGTTCCTCCTACAAAATTACTTCTTCAAAGGCACAATTGATCCAACATTGTTTATAAGGCGCTTCGACGATGACATCTTAGTGGTACAGGTCTATGTTGATGATATTATCTTTGGTTCTACACACCTTAGGTATACCCAACTATTTTCTGACCTCGTGAAAAGCCGCTTCGAAATGTCGATGATGGGGGAAATGATGTTTTTCCTTGGTTTACAAGTTAACCAATCCCCTTGTGGCATATTTATAAACCAATCCAAATACGTGTTAGAAATCCTTAAAAATATGGAATGGAATCTTGTGATCCTGTTGGTACTCCAATGGAGATCAAAGACAAGCTTGACCTTGATCAACATGGGTCTTTAGTCGATGCAACAAAATATCATAGCATGATTGGTGTCCTAATGTATCTTACATCTAGTAGACCGGACATTGTACATGTTACTTGTTTATGTGCTCGGTACCAGGCTAAGCCAACTGAGAAGCACCTCAAGGAGGTTAAAAGGATCTTTCGTTATCTTCGGGGAACCGTTAATACGGGTCTCTGGTATACGAAGGATTCTATCTTTGAACTAACCGGATTTTCAGATGCTGATTATGCGGGATGTAAAGTGTGACAACTATGATTTGAGCAGGTTACTTTAAACTTTTAGAAATGGCTAAGAGTTCATTTTTATATGTGTAAATGTTGTGCTATGTGAACTTTCGCTTAAGATGATCAAACTGATGATGAGGTGTTAGAAAATACCAATTCAATTCCCGGGAATTGATATCATTGTTTTAATGCCCAGACTACGGATCTTTTTGAATTCTTTGCTTCATCGAGATACTTCGATTAATGATTCTCAAAAGAAACGATTCTCTCTTGATAAGCTTCGCGTGAAACGAAACTTTTCCCACTCATTCCACCGGGAATTGATGATGTCAACTTGATCAGAGGGAGATTATTTTGTTTTTGGAAAGTTTGCCTTTACGATAATCTTCGCCCATCTCTCTGGAAGAATTTCAATTTGCAAAATCGACCGAGTCTTTCTCTCCATCTCCATATCGGGGTCGAGGATAGAGCCTCTTTAAGGCGGAGATTGACACATTTTTTTGATGGTTGATGACACAAATACCACCGGTATTGAGAGTGATGATTTCGACTAGAAGATGACGATAATTCTACCTTCGTCCCGAGTTCGAATCATTTAATATAGATTATCCCGATTCAGGAGATTCACACATTGATGTGGTGGAAGACATCTGTTGATCGTGGGCCTAATATTGTGCCCCGCCCATCCCGCCTTCACTTGGATTTCGAATTCATTCCTTCTATTGATCTGGATCGATCTTATTGCTTCTTTCCTGTCGGAGATAGTAACAGATTTACATCCAGGGCATAATGAAATTAAGTCGAAGCTACGAGATTTCCTTTTACTATTCTCCTTGGTTGTATTTACTTCTATTTTCATCCGAAAATGAGACACAAGTTTTCAATCACGGGTCCTTTTCGTTCTGCTTCTAAAGGAGAAATACTCCTTATTACTCTATCACTCGGTGCTTTAAAGCTTCAAAGCTGTATTCATCAGAAAACGCTCCGCTGTGTTTCTGGAGACAAACTCTCCAAATTTGGTGTCGTTCGTCATCCCCATTTCCTATCCCCCTGACAGCTCTAGTATGGGGGGTCAGGACAAAGCTAAGTGACCCTTATACAAGGCTTCGTAAGTGGCAACCATGCTTATTATTCTTATTTCTTTTAATTGCTATTAATGTGTTTTGTTTTGTTGTGATGAGGCTTCGCCTCTTCATTATCCGTGATTTTGTGTTTTGTGTTGTATTGTATTAAGGATGTACGGATTTGTGAAGCCTCTCCGTGCTCTCTTCGGTTTTTGTCATTCGATCACATGGAGTAACCTTGTTTTTGAGTCACTTTTGAGTGTCTAATAGAGTAGGTTTAGTCCTTTTTGAGTTACCTTTGTTTTCTTAAAATCTGTCCAAGCTTTCTTTTATAAAGTGTCATATAGTCTTAAATTCCCTTTTTCATTTTAAAATTTCAGAAACAAATCTTATTTACAGCTTTTTAACTTTTGAGCACAATCTTATTTATGGTCATTCTTTATCTGTTTTAACTTTGTTTTAAGTTTTGAGCTCATTTTGCAGCTTATTTATAAGCTAGCTTGTTCCTTAACATTTAGAATAAGCGTTCGCGAATATTTGCGAAGAACGAAAAATGATAGCGTTAAGTATGAGTTGGATGCTAAACAAGGATTATTTGGAAATCTTAAGAGCTCATGTGTGTAATTTGTCGCTTTTTCTCCCATAAGCTCTTAACCTGATTAATATACGTGCTACTTTTGGAGATTAAACTTAAATCAATAATTTTTATGTAGTATATAGCAAAAACTTTAGCCTTAGTTCAAATTTATACTTGAATTTTTCAAAAAGACGTCTTCCCTATATCATATATATATATAAAAAATGATAAATATAAACTGTGGGCTGATAAAAGTTTGTTGTATCTTGCCGGCTCACAACCGATGTTACAGCCTTCTAAAGAAAGCCCATAGTAAGAATAATAATCCGAGACTGATAAAAGTTTGCTGCATCTTGCCGGCTCACAACCGATGTTGCAGCCTTCTAAAAGGTCGAGGGTTACAATTGCATAAATGTTTAATATTAAGTGTGAATTAATAAATAAAAGATCTCTTTTTGTTAAATTCAAATATGCTTTTGAACTTTGGCTATTCTATTTTATAAGCTATGTATATACGGAAAACCTGAGAGTTTTTGAAACCTAAGGTCCGTGAGTCCCGATACTAGTCTCTGTGGGGTGTCAAAAGCCTGGTCACTTAACCGCAAGGTTGGGATGTGCCGAGACGAAAGTCGCTACATGGGATGATCTCGCCTTCAAACTCATTATTCTCGGGTGGAACGTGAAACATAGAATGTTGCAAAACGTTGATCCATGGTTGAAATTCAAAATAGCACATACACCTAAGATATAATAATTGTCGGGAGTGAAAAGTTCACAAGTTGCATGTATGAGTAGTATTAGCATCTTAACTCATAATTAGCAGTGATTTTGTTTTAGGCTTGTTTTGGAGCAAGTGAAAAGTCGGGGACGATGAATTTATCCTTTTTGGGGCATTCTCGGATCGAAATGCATCTTGTTCTATGATCCCTAAAAGTTATAAAATAAAGAAAGTCAAACGTTCTAGTTAGTTGCTTAATATGAAAACTACAAAAAAAATGAGAAAAATGAAAAATACAAAAATATGTGTAAGAATAAGTGTATATATTTAAAAATGGTAAAGACGGGGGCTTTTCAAAACTTATAAGTCTTTAAATTCCCCTTGTCAAACACTTAGCTACTTTTCGAGGTTATTAGTCGAGGGGATCGAGATTCTTAGTTTTCTAAGTAACTTCAACAAGCATTGCGTAGGACAAAAAGCGGCAATGTCGTAGTATGAGGATTTTGGTATGTGTTAAAATACACATACCTTTTACCTAATAAATCGACCCTAAATGACCAAAAACGCACATAAATATGCTTGTTTTTGTGTTTGTACTGTGCAGGTACCGGATATTTCACTAAAGGACAAAAACAAAACCAAACCGGATAAAACCGAGAGCGGATTTGAAAAGAGCGCGAAAAACTGAGGCCAAGGGTTTAAAAGGATTGAAAACGGAGCTAAAACAGAAATTTCCAGATCGACTCGACAACGTTTGTGCATTTAATGAAGTCAAGACGAAGTCAAAGTCAACCCCAGGATGATGCAAGTTAGAAAGGCATCCGAAAACCGAACCTGAAAAACCTAAATTGCTAAAAGTGGTACCCACCCGTAATGACCCACCTAGTTGTCCCGGGTCACCCACTATAAATAAACACTAGTAAAAAGCCAAACGAATCCAAATAAGGCCCAATTTCTCCATTATAAAACCAAACGGGCCCAAAACTGCATAAACCCAATAACCCACCTTGTTTAAACTGTATACCAAACCCCCATTAACCCCTTTTATTCATACACATTAGTCCCTTCAAGACTAACAATTGTTAGTCCTTGGGACTGAACATGCAAACCACAACCTAACTCCAGGTACCAACGATGTAAATAACAAGGACTGACATTGCAATAAACATATACACTTTCAGGGACCAATTATGCCATTTACCCAAACCTTCACCCCCTGTCTCTTATAACCCTTTCTCTTTCTTTTTTTTCCCGCCACAACCAAAAACCCTGTACATCCCTTTCACGACCCACGTGCACTGTTCATACCCTGCACATACCTCCAAAATCCTCACCCCACTCCAAAAACCCTTACCCCACCTCACAAAACCACAAAGACACTGTGGCAATCCCTAACCATCCTATTGGTCGAATTCAAGCAAGGGTCAAGATCAATCTACTTGGGCAACACTCAAAAATCAATGGCAGTGATGAAGACTTGGCTCTCTTCATCAAACAAACACAAGAAGCACAACTCTACAACATATAAATTGGAAAAAAGACAGAGAAGAGAAAAATGTAATGTAGGAGTAGTATAATTTTTAGTTTAGTTTAATTTTAATGTTTTATGTTTAATTTACATTCTGTCATTTAACCTTTTTAAGTCTTGTAAACCTTTATTGCTTTAATGAAAATTGAAGTTTATACAAAAATTGTCTTTTACAACTGTTCATGTGTTCTAGCTTTATTTGGTTTTTAGTTCCTGTTAAAAAGTGTATGTTTATGTTCATATGACTTAGTGTTAACCAGTTATACATATTCAAGTTTAAAATGCCTTTTTTACAGTTTTAACAGTGTGCCAAAACCCTTTTACAGTGAGTGTTGGACAAGACCCACAATGGGAAAAAATGGGTAAAAAAACTTGCTCTAAGGTTTTGTCCAAGTCACCTCTAACTAAGTTTCAATAAGTCTAATGTTTGGTTCTTTTAAGTTTTCATATGCTAAAATTTATTTTTAAGGTTTTGAAAAATAGTTGCCTTAATCTGTGTATGGAAAATAGAATTTAAGTGTTCATTAGATCAAGCTTTCATTAACTAGCTTTTTGAGTGTTGTTTCATACTTGTTTTCACCCCTTTAATGCAGTAGAGCAAAGCAAGTTTGAGTGTGTTTTGGCCAATTGTAGTCTAAGTCAATCTGTTAAAAAATTTCTTGAGTTATAAAAGTTCAAATTTTCAATCTAAGAATTAGGTAAGTTAAAGATGGTTTTAAGATCTGAGCTTTTGAACATAAGCTCATTGGTGGCTATTATTTATCTGTTTCAGCTTATTATAAGTTTTAAAAGCATTTGTCTAGCTTAAAATTAAGCCTGCCTTTTGCCATATTGTCTTTTTAAGAATACTAAAAAGTGCAAATCTGAGTGAACCATGCTTTTCATTAGACTTTTTCTTGGACTATAATTGTTTCAAACTCTATTTTTATTACTGTTTTAGATAGCCCTTAAGCTATACTTTAAGCTCATATTAGCCTTTTTGCCATAATGTTCTATTTTGAAGCTTAATTTTAAGCTCAAAAGGTGCCCCCTGTAGGCTGTTTGAATGCTTTTTGCCCATTAGCTAATTTGCCTTTTCTTAGCTTAGCTTATTGTCTTTTGTACTTATTTAGGTTTATATTAGCTTATCAGGTTAGTTATTGCTTATTTTAGCTTATTGTGTTTAGGGTAATATTTTTTTTTTTTTTTTATTTAAGCTATTGCATTTTGTAGGTTAGTATTTTAAGTTTTAAAGTATTTTGTTGATTCTGCCTTCTCTTGCTTATCTATTTTTTTTCTAGCTTATTTTAATTCACAATTGCTTATTGGATATAGGGGAACATTTTGTTATTTGCTTGGTCTATCTTTTTGCCTTACTTTGTTTGCTTAAAAACTTATCAGATTTCAATTCGAGTCTTAGTGTTGTCACTTATTTCTAGCTTTTTTCCAGCTTATTAGAATTGCTCATTTAAGTTCATAATAGCTTATTTAGACCAGTCTAGATCCTTTTAGCTTATGTTAGCCCTAGTTGTAGCTTATTTTAGTTTGTAGTTTAAAAGTTCTAAATTTTCAAGTTCACTAACAATCTGTCTGTCTTTTTAGCTTATCTCAGCTTATTGTCGTAGATCAGTTGTGTTCAATTTGAATTATTTAGTATAATGTTGTTCTGTGTTGCTTATTTTGCTTTTCCATTTCTATTTGGTCTGGAAAAGCCTAACTGTTTTTCCAGTTAACCTTAGTTGTTAAATAGTTTCGTCAGCTTTTTTGTTGCTAATTTCCTAGCTTATTTTTAAGTTTCTAAAAAGTATCTTTTTTAAAGTTGCTAGTTTTTGTGTGCTTTTTAAGTTTTAAAAAGAAAAATTTTAAAAAAAAATAGTTTTATAAAAAGGAGAGGCCTAGGCTCGAAACCTGGACCTCCACCTTTATACCAACACCCTAACAAACAAACTCATACCGTTGTGCTACAATAGCTCATCCGGTATGAGTTTGTTTTAGTAAATACTTAAGCCTTTTTAGCCTAATAAGCCAACAACCCTTTTGGGCTTATTTCAAGCTTATTTCTATAAGCTGGCGACCCAAGCTTATTTTTCTTAGGTTAGGCTTTGTTTAAGCTATTTTTCACTTTTTCAGATTTTTATAAAATCGTTTAGTATTTTTTATAATTTATTTAGATTAAAATCTTAATTAATTCATAATAAAGAAATTGAAAGTCAAAAAAATATAATTTTTTCTTAAAATTTTCTTTTATCATTTAGGACCTAGGAAAAATAAATTTGCATCTGTAGGGTTAATATTTTAAGATTTCGTTTTTTAAAAGAAAGGGAATGTATCCGTTCTCCGGTTTCTTTCGTTGTTGTAACCGGAAACACTTCCGTTTTTTATCTAGTTTTTTTATTCTTTCTTTTTAGTCACTTATAGCTTATTAAAAGTAAAAAATTCACTTTAGGTTTAAAATTTGATAATTTAGGTTTTTAAGTCGCATTTTTACGATTTCGTTATCGGTTTTGAGTTTAAATCCTTTCTAGCTTACGTTTTTATAGTTTAAAATTTATTCGTTTGCATTTTAATAAGTAGAAATAGGATTCAATCAATCTTGTCATTCTAGCATTGTTCACAAACTCGACTAAAAAACGGTCGACGATTTTTCCAATCACGCCTCGTCCCGAAGAACGACCCGGGTCCGGTTTTAATCTTTGTGGATAACGAAGTGAGAAACCGATACTTCCGGTTTACTATACTACTATCATTGATATCATCCTATTTGTTATATATATTTATATATTTATTTATATTTATATATGTAGTAAAAAGGGAGCAATTAGCTCACCTTAAAAAGTAAATTTTTAAGAGCTACCGTGAATTAAATTTGATTATTTGGTTCAAGTTGTCTATCTCGTTATCCGTTATAGTTTAGTAAAAAAAAAATTAAAAAAAAATTATGGTATTTAAATTTGTCTTTTCCTACTTTTGTGCTTGCGCACATCGGTCAACGAAACCCAGCAACCAGAACCGGTCTAACAACAAGCCCCACCGCTGTTGTAAACCATTTAATTTAGTAGAACCTTTGATAAGCATCCCCTTTGTTCCAAAGCCCGACAACCCGACTATGGCGAATTGCTACCAACAAAACCCACCGAGGGTACGAGGATGCAATCTAATTCCTGCAGAAATCAATGCTAATTTAGAGTTAAAAGCATAGTTTGATCAATCTGTTCAAAACAAGCAGTTTTTAGACACAATAAAAGAGGATACACCACGCTAACATCCGTTATTTTCAATAAGATTACCCAACGATAGAGATTCCCGGACATCCCCGAGTCACGTCAATTAAGCTTATGCTTTTTCCATTTTCTACTTGAAGGTTCAGCCCGAATTTGCTAGAGAAAGAAACCTCCTCGATCATTTTACATGATGATCGTTGTTTCAAATTCATTAATTAATTCTTTTCCTCCTTCAAAAAACACAAATCTTCCGAAACGTAATCTACGAGATTTCAACAAAGAATTTTACGAATCATTTTACAGGCTTGGATCGATTTAACGACCTTCTTCGAGCATGCCCACAATCACGAATTTTAGATATTCCATCAACTAGATACGTTTGTAACAATGCTTTTGAATGCTAATATCAAGAATTCTTTGAATTGCTGCGGGGTGGAAACTTTTTTGGATAAGATGCCATCGTAGAATCTTGAAAATTATCGAGATAAATCAAGTTTGTAAATTCACGAAACAAGGCAGTCATTGCTAAAGTGAATTCGAATTCATCTACTTCCGGAATTTCACCCGATGTTGCTGCTCTTACAACCAAAGTTTCTGAACTTAAGAATATGATGAAGACTATGCTTATCGACAAGAAAAAAGCCCAAGCTCCCGTGCCTGTAAAAGCGGTCGAGTAGAGTTGTGTAACTTGTGGAGGTGCTCATTCTTATAGAAATTGTCCAGCCACCGATGGCAATGTTTATCAAGACAACATTCAAGAGTACGTTTCACAAGCTGCTGCAGCCAATTTTAATCAAGGAAATACCAATTCTAGACCTCCGATGGTTGCAAACCAAATCCGACCTCCTGGTTTTCCTCCGATTCAAAACAATCAAAACCGTTTCAATCAGAATCAAGGGAATAATTTCAACCAAAATCGAGGAACCAATTTCAATCAAAACCGTGGAAATAACTTCTACCAAGGACAAGTGTATCAACCTCCGACTAGTCAACCACCAGTTTACCAAGCTCAACCTTATCAAGACTCTGCTCCGCAAATGCAAGGTGTTTCAAAGACCGATTTTGAGAATTATGTCAAGGCTAATGATGCAATATTAAGAAATATGCAAAATCAAGGCCAAGGTTTACAAAACCAGATGACAAATTTAACGGAGATGCTTTCTAAGTTCGTAAATTCTAATACCGCTTCAACTTCGAGTTCAGGTTCTCTTCCAAGTAACACGGTTACTAACCCGAAGGAAGACTTGAAGGGTACTACTACCCGAAGCGGTGTTGTTTATCAAGGACCTACGATTCCTACTACTTCTTCTCCTCAAGTAGTGGAACATAGAACCGAGGTGACAAAGGACATGGTTTTTCCTACTAGTAACGGAATTACCGAAGATGTCCAACCTCCAGTTGTCCCAGTTGAAAATCCAGTTTCCGAGCCAGTTGTTGCTCCAATTAGTGCACCGATGCCTAACCCGAAACTATCGATTCCTTTATCCATTCAAGGAGAAATGACGAAGAAGCCCTTAAACGCTACCTAGAACCGAAAAAGGACATTGTACCGAAATCTTAAAGATATGAGTTTCGAATTTAGTTTCAATGATGCTTTGACCTCTAATGCCCAAATTTGCTTCGAACTCTTAAAGCCTTAATCGAAATAAAGAAAAAGCTTATGAAATGGCTAGAACCCCTTTGACGGATACATTGCTCTGCGACGTCATACTTAACAAGTTACCCAAAAACTTGGTGACCCCGCAGGAAATTCCTTATCCATAAATTTCCAGAATGAATAGTGCTAAGCCTTGGCCAATCTTGGCGCAAGCATAATCTCATGCCATTTTATCCGTGTGGAAAAAGCCTTAACCTTACAAACTTGACATCTGACGTGCATGACACTAGAATCTAGCGCACCGTTCATCCCCACCGATCGTATTGCAGAAAAGATTCAACGTTAAAGTTGGGTGTAATATCC
The DNA here is from genome assembly GCA_026074375.1 of Tanacetum coccineum. Lineage (NCBI taxonomy): Eukaryota > Viridiplantae > Streptophyta > Magnoliopsida > Asterales > Asteraceae > Tanacetum > Tanacetum coccineum. The sequence continues at coordinate 24,298 of BQNB010007841.1, read as the reverse complement.
ATTTTTCCACAGCCGACTTTCGTGTCGTAGATTTTTGAACCAAGCCCTCAATACCTTAAATTCTCGGAGGTGTTTTCCCTTAGACCCAGTCGTCGACTTTGATAGACTTGTAACAAGGTGAATTAACCCTTTGATAGAAATTAGGCCTACTTATAATCTTGATCAAACTTAAGATACTCGGTTAATTTATAATGATAAGACGGCGAATCGCATCGACGTTGTATGAATTAGCTTAGTGAGGACTTATTCCGCAGGAAGTTCTAAGATTTTCAGACGTGATTGCAAGTGTAATTCCGCACTCCCAGGGATATGACCACCGATAGTTCAAATCTTCTCTGACTCATCACCAGTCCACTTTCGGGATAGTGATTTTCTTCTACTTCTAAAGAAGCTGATGCTTTTCTTGCTCTAGCCGACGACCCAAATTCACCGGAAGTTGATGAAACCTATTATGACCCAGAAGGAGACATTCTTATTCTCGAAGCACTCCTTAATAGTGATCCTTCACCACCTCTGAACCAAGGAAATAATTTTCCAAAAATCAGAAAGGAACTTAAACTATGTGAAGCCAAAACTGCCAAATCTTCAATTGATGAACCTCCTGAGGTTCAACTTAAGGACTTACCACCTCATCTCAAATATGCATTTTTGGAAGACAACAACAAGTTGCTAGTCATAATTGCCAAAGATTTGAGTGTCGATGAAAAGACCGCTCTCATAAAGGTTCTAAAGTCCCGAAAGCGAGCAATCGCATGGGAAACTCCCTCTCGACAAAAAGGGTATTAAACCTAGAATTTTGTTCTCTATTAAATATCAATGGACAAGAGGATTATGAACCAGCGGTCCAACATCAGAGAAGGGTTAATCCAAAGATCCATGATGTCATTAAAAAAGAATTTGAAAAACTTCTTGACGGAAACTGATTGAGATCTACCCAATCTCTCGGGAATAGTCTTGGTGAGCCAATCACTGTGGTTGCCAAAGAAGAGGATGACTGTAGTTGACTCAAATGATGAAAATGAATTAGTACCAACTAGACTTGTAACACATGGAGATTTGTATTGATTATCCGAATTCAATGAAGCCACCCGGAAAGACCACTTCCCTTTGCCGTGTATGGATCAAATGCTTGAGAGACTCACAGGAAATGAATACTATTTTTCCTCATGGTATCTTGGTTACTTTCAAATACCAATCGATCCGAAAGATCAGGAAAAGACCACATTCAACCTCCCATATATAACGGAACGATGTGCCTTACCGCCGCACTGCCTTTTGCTTATGCAATGCACCTAGGAACTTCTAAGAGGTGTATGATGGCTATCTCCATGATATGATGAAAAGACAATGGAAGTTTTTCATGGATGACTTATTTCAATTTTCGAAAAAAAAAAATTTCTTTTTCAACTGTATCCTTTCCAATTTTAGAAAAGATGCTTAAAACGTGTGAAACACTAAATTGCTCTAAAGCTTAAGGAACAAAAAAAAACCATTTTATGGCGAAAAGCAAGCCATACGTACTTTGGACATAAAATTTCAAAGAAAGGAATAGAAGTCGACAAAGCAAAATAGACGGTGATTGCTAAGTTACACTCACACAACTACCAGGTCAAGGGTATTAAGTTTTCTCGACATCGCAGTTTTTTAACCGTAATTCATCAAGGACTTTTCAAAAATTTCTCGACCCATGACTCATCTCCTTGAGAAAAACACTCCTTTCATTTTTCTCAGAGGAATGCATTCAAGCTTTTCAGACTTAAAGAAAGAAATTAACCAAAGCTCCAAGTCTGATTGCCCCCCAACTATTAGACCAGCCTTTGCTTATGTAGCGAATCGAGCGACTATGCCATCGTGCGGTTCTGGGTCAGACGAATTGAGAAACAACTTTAGGCCTATACATTATGCAAGAAAAAGAACAATTGACCGAGCGGAAATCGAAACTACACCACAACAGAAATGAAATGTTAGTTTGTGTGTGTATGCTTTGAATAGATTTCGATCATACCTCATCATGAAATAACAAACGTAGTTAAATACGGAGACAGTTCCGCCCTTAAGTACCTATTTGCTAAGAAAGATGCCAAGGCAAGATTGCTAAGATGGGTTCTACTTCTTCAGGAATTTGATTTTAACGTAATTGATATGAATGGAGCCGAGAACTATGTGGCCGATCATCTTTCCCGATTAGAATCCCCTATGAAAATGTTTCTCGATCCCAAAGAATAAACATAAAATTTCCTCTCGAGACACTTAATATGTGACTTCTCGTGGTGACCCAAGAACCCCGTTGGTTTGACGGATTATGCAAATTTCCACAGCAGGAATTTCATTGTCAACAGAAATCGCAACTCAGCAGAAAAACCAAATGTTTCAAAGATGTCAAACACTATTTTTTGGAACGACCATTTTCTATAAAAACTGTGCGAACAAGTGACCGGCTATGTGTTTTTTCCAGCCAAGAAGTGTTGAACATCCTCACAGCTTGCCATATGGACCTTAAGGGGGGGGGGGGGGGGGGGGGGGGGTGGGGGCCGGGGACATTTCGTGCCAACTAATCGCGCAAAAAGGTTTTTGACTTCGGATATAATTTGGCCCACAATCTACCAAAGATGCCCCATGATTAGTCAAAAAATGTGAATCATGCCACGTCAAGGAACAAATTTCACAACGTATGATAATCCACAAAATTTCATCCAAGTGTGCGAAATCTTTGATGTCTGGGGCATTGACTTCATGGGACCATATTCTGTCATCGAGAGAAATAAGTACATAACATCATAGCCTTGATTACCTATCAAATAGGTTAAGCCAAGCGGCTCCCCACCAACGATGCTAGAGTTGTAGTTAAGTTTTTTAAATCTCGTTTTTGCCCAGATTCGGTACACCGAAAGCTATTAATACAGCGATCGTGGGACCTATTTCTGTAATGACAAATTTGCTAAAGTAATGTCTAAGTATGGGTAACTCATCCCGGTCTAGCTACTGCTTACCACCCTCAACACGATGTCAAGTCGAGGTGTCCGAATCGTGGGTAAAACTATTTTAAAAGAAGACGGTTGGAGAAAACCGTGCCTCATGGTCCGATATGCTTGATGACGCTCTATGGGCATTTCATACCGCTTATAAGACACCATTAGGTGCACACACACCCTTACAAGGCTCCGTGTATGAAAGTCGTGTCAATCTACCTACGAATTAAAGCAATAGAGCGTATGGCATAAAACATGCTAATTTCGAATCCGTTAAAACGCGGGTGATCACCTTAAGCTGGCAACTAATGAACTTAATCGACTTCGTGAATCAGCATACGAGAATTCTTTAATTATAAGGAGTTGGAAACAAAGATGCTCACGACTCAAAGATCAAAAACCGTATTTTCAATGTTGGTGATCAAGTATTGCTTTTTAACTCTCATCTAAAGATATTCTCAGGAAAGCTTAAAACCCAATGGTCTGGCCCTTTCACTATTACCGAAGTTTTTCCATATGGCACTGCAAAATTATCTCATACCGACAGATCAAACTTCAAAGTGAACTGCCACCGACTTAAGAACTACTTTCGGAGTACACACCAACCATGTTTGATCCCATCTCCACTTTCCCTAAAGGACGAATTTAATTCAGGGATCGAGTCACGCTATGTACTCGTTACCAAAACAAAAGCGCTTTCTGGGAGCACCCCATGCTTATTCCGTTTTCTTATGTCCTTTCTACTTCTAATATGTGTTGTGAGGAGGCTTGTACTCTTCCGATTCCTGTTGTGTTTGTACTTGTGATTGTTTGCAGGATTGACCCAAATTTTCTGAAGACTCTCGTGTTCGGTGTTTTGTCCTGGTCCACTCGAGCTTCCTAGCCTTTGCTTGCCATTAGTTTGGGGAAATCCGATATCCTAAAGATTATTATCGTCTAACATTTATCTTTTAGCACACTTAATAAACGCTTAAGATTTTTGTATAACTTTTCTTCAGCTGAGTTATGACATTCGACCTTTTTTGAGTTTTCAGATGGGGTTTTTAAGTCGTAGGCCTAGGTAACATTAGAGAACCATTTTGAGTTTTAGTAATGGGGTAAAGTAAAACTTCGATATGAGCTTGCCTACTTTTACCCGTTGTTCTCACGTACCCCGTTTTCCCACCCAAATTTTCAAAAATATTAAAAAAATTTAATTTTCAAAAATAAAATAAGTGTTTTTGTCTTAATTTTGACTTTCTTGATGGGTAGAATAAGAGTAAATTCTGACTCGATCGAGCGTGTTGAGCTCTAGCTTGTTCCTTAACTTTTAGGCTAAGCGTTCACGAGTTTTGCGAAGAACGAAAAATGATAGAGTTAAGTATGAGTGGGATGCTAAACAAGGATTAGTTAGAAATCCTAAGAGCTCATGTATGTAACTTGTTGCTTTTTCTCCCATAAGCTCTTAACCGGATTAATAAACGTGCTGTTTTTGGAGATTAAACATTAAATCAACAATTTTTATGTAATATATAGCAAAAATTTTAGACTTAGTTCAAATTTATACTTGAATTTTTCAAAAAGAAGTCTTCTCTATATAAAGTATATATAAAAAAAATGATGATAAAATGATAAAAAAAATAATAATAAAAGCTGTAGGTTGATAAAAGTTTACTATCTCTTGCCGGCTCACAACCGATGTGGTCCCATAGTAAGAATAAAAATCCGAGACTGATAAAAGTTTGCTGCATCTTGATGGCTCACAACCGATGTTGCATCCTTCTAAAAGGTCAAGAGTTACAATTGCATAAATGTCTAAATAATATTAAGTTTGAATTAATAAATAGATTTCTTTTTGTTAAATTCAAATATGCTTTTGCACTTTGACTATTCTATTTTATAAGCTATGTATATTCGGGAAACCTGAGAGTTTTTGAAACCTAAGGTCCGTGAGTCTCGATACTGAGTCTCTGTAGGGTGTCAAAAAGCCTGTCACTTAGCCCCGCAAGGTGGGATTGCAAAAACGAAAGTCGCATACATGGGATGTATCTCGCCTTCAAACTCATTAATTCTTGGTGAACGTGAAGCATAAGTTGTTGCAAAACTTGATGCATGGGTGAAATATCAAAATATCACACTCACTAAGATATAATAGTAATTGTCGGGAGTGAAAAGTTCACAAGTTGCAAATATGAGTATGTTACATTTTTACTGATATTTCGCTTGTGATTTAGTTTAAGCTTGGTTGGATAAGTGAAAAATCCAGGGACAATGAATTTAGCATTTTTAGGGCATTCTCGATCGAAATGCATCTTGTTCTATGATCCCTAACATTATGGAAATAACGAAAAGTCGAAATATTTTCTAAGTTCCCCCCCCCCCCCCCCTATTAAAAAAAAATGAAAAAGTTTAAAAAACAGAAAATGGGAGTGTTTTATAACGGTGATTTCTTAGTCTCCCTTACAAAGTCCGTTGCTAGCTTTTCAAAGATTTTTAGTTTAGGAAGTTTTAGAGTAATTTGGTATGTAGAGCAATAAATAGTTCTGAGGACCAAATCCGCAACTCCGCATAGTTTTTGGGAAATTTTGATATGTGTGAAAACACATATCCTTTTTATATCAAAATAGGCCCTAAAAAGACAAAATTGTCTTAAAATCTTGTATATTTGCTTTTGTTTTAGTCTTTGTGATTATGTAGTAATGAATATGAGCAAAAATCTTTAAAAAACGTCAAAACCGGAACAAACACGGACACGGTAAACGACTATAGATCAAGATCGGGAGAATGCTATCAAAGGTCGAAGCAAAAATCAACCTTGGTCAAAAGACCAAAGGTCAACACACAAAAAACAAAAACCCAAATTTCCCAAATTAGTCCCTCAAAGTTAACCAAATTCATAAAAAGTCCCTAAGCCCTAACGGTGTTATCTCTTAACACTATAAGAGATAACACTCGTTATCTTTTTTATAGAACAATCCAAGCCCAAGCCTAAACTTACCCAAGCCCAATTCTTTAATATAAGCCCGAAGTCAAACATATAAAACCCGGGTCAAAGAAAGTCAAACGCCCCTTTTATATAAGTTTTTCACGGGGGAATTTTAGTTTTACTGTTTACAGCACATCTCCTCCCATTACCCGCCCCATCAAATCAAAGGGTAAATTCAATTAAGTCTAAGAGACAATTCAAGTATAAAAGACTAGACTTGGGCTAGAGTATTACATCACCAAATGCTCTTATTGGTCAATCCCCACAAAGGGAATGCTACGTGGATTAAAGAAAACACACGGGGAAAAGGAAATTTGCACTAAAAGACTTGAAAAAGAAGCACAATGGCTTTGACACATGGAATGCCATGTTGGCAATTCGTGTGCTCACCAAAGTGATCCAACGGCTTAAGATAAAGATCTAATGATTGGCAAGATTCAAGGGCAGGGATTTATGGGAGCATCTACCAATCCCAAGCCTAGAAGCATCTACTGATGGCTATACAAATACCCCTCACATATCCAAACATACGAGATCTATTTTTAGCTTTTAAAATTTTAGCTTATGTAATTTTTAGCTTTAAACTTTAGCCCGTTTGTAATTTTCCAAATCAATTATTTGGTAAAAAAATTTTCATTCTTCAAAAGATTGTAATCACTTTTTCAAGTATTGAAATTAGTGTCTTTATTTCAATCATCATAAGCTCTTATTATTTTCAAATGTTTTCAGTCTATTTTCCAAAAGCTCCTAATAAGCTCATATAAGCTCTTTGAGTCTCTAAGCTCAAATTGAGCTATTAACAAGCTCTAATCTACATTAACCGATAAAATCAGTTTAAATACATATGCTTATGGATTATGGACTTTTGGATGATAAGCTTATAATGGAAGAGCTTATGGGACCTCACTAGCTTATCCTTGTGATAAGCTAAGTGTGTTGAATAGCTCTTTTGACACTTAATGCTTTGTTTACTAAGCTTTGGTAAGTTTTCTTTTAAGTTCAGGTATTTAGTTAATAAGTAGCATTTGCTTATTTTTTGCTTAACTCTAGCTTATTTGTGCTTATTACTGTTTCATTAATCTTATTGATAATGTTTGATCATCTGTTTTTAGCTTTTATAGTTTAGATCTTAGTTTTTTATATTTTATCTTAAAAATCATTAAAAATCCAAAATATATAGCAATAATAAGTATGTTAGATTCTAGCTTATTTGATTGTTAATATAAGCTCATAAGATCCGTTTTTGGCTATTTGTTATCTGGTATTGAAGTTTTAATCATTAAATTTGTTTTTCAAAAGCTTAAATGGATTTTAAGATTTTTAAAGGGGTGTTTGGGACAACAGCACTAACCACAAGTTAGTGCTGTTTGTGGCCACTTAGTCTCTTATAGTTTATTTAAAACTTTCATTTAAACTGTTTTGAATAAGATTTATAAGTTAGGTTAGCTTAATATAGTGTTCATAGCTGGTTTATTAATAGTTTCAAATAGTAAGTTTCTTTGTCATTAATCAATTTACTTAATTCCAGTTCTAGCTTTTGTAATTGCTTAATTTGTATTTAGATAAGTGTTAAAATAGAGTAGGAAGAAGATTAATAGGTCTGCATTTGAAGGTTTTTAGATTTAGTCTATATGCATGTCAACTGCATCAACAGTGTTAAAAAGCATAAAACTCATTTTCTAGCTTAATTTGCATTAGGTTAAAATAAGAGTTAGAATTTAACTTTCAGCATAAAAGTAGCTTATATATCATATGTCTACAATTTTTTCTATTTAGTTTTTTAAATCCTAGTTTTAATTTTTTTGTATTTAAATTAAGCTTCAAAATCCTTTGTCTTGTTATTTTAAAATGTAAAACTCAGCATGATTAAATCTTAAGTCTGTTTTCATAGAGCTTTTTCATTAACTAATTTAGTTTTCAAAATCATTTTCAAAAGTAGATTAGAGTAGCTAGTTTAGTGTATATACGCTTTAATAAGCATTTCCCCACAAGATACCAAGACTATCTAAAAAAAATAAGCTCAAAGATCCCTGTAGGGACTGTTTGGGTCTCAGGATTTTAAAAGAGCTTATTTTAATTTTTATAGCTTAATTTCTTAAACTTTTTCTTAATTTGCTCTTAAGTTTGATTAATATGTTAGTTTAATTTAGTATTAAGCTTATTAAGTTAGTAGTGTTAGCTTATTAGCCTTTTCATTAAAAATCCAAAAATACCAAAGTATCCGTGTACATTTTCTAGTAACTTTTTAAGTGCTTAATTTATTTCAAAAGTGTTTGTTGTTTTATGATTAAGTAATTTTAGCTATACTATTAAAATAGTGTTAAGCTTTTTGTTGTAAGGATCCATTTTGGTGCTTAAAATTAAGCTTAAAGTAGCCCTCAGGGACTGTTTGGTTTTAAAGTTTTCATTAAGTGTTTGCTTGATTTTCCAGCTTATGGCTTATTATTTTATGCTTAATTTTTTTCAAATTAGTTTAATAGGTTAGGGATAGAATTAAAGTAGCTTTTTGATCTTATTTTTGCTTATTTCAGCTTTTTGAGTCCTTAAGTTTTGAAAAAATCCAAAAAAAGTAGTTAAGTAGTTTCTGTCATTTCTTTAAGCAATTTACAGCTTATTTAGTGCTTTTCGTAAAAAGTTTCTTTTATTAAAAATGTTTTTTTTAGCTTTTCTAAAACTTTGCTTTTATAAGTTTTTGAAAATAAAAAAAAGGGGAAGGTGGAAATCGGGGGTGAGCAAGACTCGAACGCCCTGACCTCAAACACCTCTAAACCCCTCTTTATAACACACACAAACACAACTCCTCTACCCACACGCACCAGGGACTTTTTCATTAAGTCTTTGCAAATTTAATACATATACAACGTTTTTAAGCGCCATTTGGCCTATTAAGACTGTTTGTAGCTTAGTACACAGCTTTATTCGAAAAGCTGTGTAATCAAGCTTATTTTTCCTAGGTTTCAAATTATTCGAAGCGATTTTCTGTATTTTTTGTCTAGAATTTTTCTAAATTAGTTTAGTAATTTTTAAACATTTATTTTTAGTAAAAACTTTTAAAAAATCATAAAAATAGCAAAAGATCAAAAAAATATAAATCTTTTTTAAAAATTTTCTTTACATAAAGTTTTCTAGAAATTAGTTTTGGCCTTCGTAAGGGTTTAATTTGCAAAATTTCGATTTTTAAAGAACGAGATTCGTTCTCGTTCTCATTTTTTCGTGTTTTAACGCTCATTTCAACTCCGTTTTTGTTCTAAGTTTTCTTTAAACTTACTTTTTAGTCAATTAGAGTCCATTTAAAAGGAAAAAAATTAATTTAGTTTAATTTTAGAAATTTATGGTTTTTATGAACCACCATTTAAGGGATCCCGTTTTGCGTTTTTAGTTTAAGTTTTTTCACCGTTTTTGTTATCGTGCTTAATTGGTTTATGAATTTGCTTATTTGAATTTGTAGAAGTAATAATCAAATCAATCTTTTGTCCGAATTCAAATCATTGTCCGAACAACAAACGTGGTTTCAATTTCACAAATCGTTGGGGAATGACGACCCGGGAATCATACTTCCCGGTTAATATACGTATTATATTATATATTTATATTTGTGTTGATTTTCCTTATTACCTTAGTCCTCAAGGGTAATTTGGTAATTTTCTATCATATTATATATTTTATTTTTACGAGTGTTGGTTTACTACGAATCACTCCCCCTCAAATAATGACCTGTTTTCTATTTAAAGAGCTGTTGTCATTGTTTGAGTGGTCGAATTGTCTTTGAAAATCTTTTTGTTATTACTGAAAACACTGATTCATTGTGAAGATAACTTTTTACTAATAAAAATAAGATTTCTCTTATTTTGACAAATAAATGCACTGACACACATAAGCGCACTGACACGTACACTTATGGTAATATAGGAAGCACGGGTTGTGTTGCAAAGTAAACACAAGCCTTTGCATGGTCATAAAGTAGACCATGCCCGAGAATAAATTCCCGTTGAGAGGTCAAGTTTCCTTTTTGACGGAATACTTGCCTTTAAGATGATGTCCGGGTTACTATCTGAAATAATAGCAAGCCATTTGGCATGTTTTGAAAACATTTGTAACTTCTGCTCGAACTTCATTTACAGCCTCGTATCATTATTGAATGACATTTCTAAGACCGTAAATGTTATCGATTTTCAGAAGACATGCCTTTATTACCTCTTTTTATATTTTTTCATTTTTTAATTTTTTCTTTGGTTTTATAGATTTTATATTTTTGTATTTTGCTTTAAAAGTTTTCTAAAAATGAAAAATCTTTTTGGTTTTTATAGTTTTATGTACATACATATGATACAGGATATGTAAATAGGTACCACCACTATTCATCAACTTCATCTGCCAATTGTTTCAGAGTCTCCGGCATAAAACTCCGCATTCCCAGCTTGTTGATCAGGAATTCAATTCTTTCTTGGCCAAGAGCTTTAGTGAAGATGTCCGCCAGTTGATACTATGTATTGACAAAGTAAAGTTCGATCACCTCATTCTCAACATGCTCCTTGATAAAGTGAAATCTGATGTCTATATGCTTTGATCTGGAATGTTGAACGTTGTTGCAGCATAAGGCAATAGCGCTTTTGTTATCACAGTACATTGGAATTTTGTTGAAACCAAAGCCATAGTCGGTAAGCTGTGATCTTATCCAAAGGATTTAAGCACAATAGCCAGACAAAGCAATATGTTCAGCTTCCGTACTGGATATCGCAGCGCTTTTCTGCCTTTTTGATGACCAACTAATAAGTCTATCTCCTAAAAATTGAATACTAACAGATGTGCTACGGCGTGTATATTAACAACCAGCATGATCCGCATCTGTAAATATTGTTAGAGCAATCGAAGAATCCTTCGGATACCATAGTCCCCAATTAACGGTTCCTTTTAGATATTGAAAGATCATTTTTACTGCATTTAAGTGCTTTTCGGTAGGCCGAGCCTGATACCGGGCACACATGCATATAGCAAATTATAGGTTAGGTCTACTGGCTGTAAGATAAAGGAGGGTGCCTATCATACCACTATAGTGTGACGGATCAATGGCTTTCCCTTCTTTATCCTTATCCAGTTTAGATTTCTCCACCATAGGAGTATCCACTGGGTCACAAGCGTCAAAACCGTATTTCTTTAAGGATTCAAGGGCATATTTTGACTGGTTAATAAAGATGCCTCTGGGACTTTAAGAAATCTGTAGTCCTAAGAAAAATAAGATTTTACCCATCATTGACATCTTAAATTTTGAACACATGATTTTAGAAAATAGGACACAAAGTTTAGGTGTAGATGCAACAAAGATGATATCATCGACATATATTTGTACCAGAAGTAGTTCCTTGCCGTCTCTGTGTATGAACAATGTGGGATCCACTGAACCTTTGGAGAAGTCTTGGGATATTCGGAACTAAGACAACATGTCATACCACGCGTGTGGAGCATGTTTTAACCCATAAAGAGCTTTCTTAAGCTTGTACACGTGATTTGGTTTATCTTTATCCACAAACCCATCCGACTGGCTAACATAAACTTCTTCCCGCAGATTACCATTCAAAAACGATAGTAAAGAATCAATAGCAAAAGCCCTAATTATTACAAAGTTTTCGTTCGATGTTGAACATTTGAGGTGTAACGTTGGATTAAAAGGGTAAACTCACTTTGTAGTTAATTGATTATGCATTATGTGATTATTAATAATTTCAATGAACAGTTCATAACTATTGAATTACACAATTATGATAAATTTAACTATTGTATTTGATTTTAAAATGTATTAGAAGCATACTAATAAGTTACCTATTATATATGTAGAAAGAACTTAATTTACACAAATTAACTGAAAGTCAATTAAGAATTTTAGTCAAGCATTGAAACAACATACGAGTTCTAGCATACATGATACATAACATTAGATTAAAGATATTAAAGTTATAACATATATGATACACGTCATTAGATTAAAGAAATTATCTCACTTTGTACATCAATGATATTAGATAGGTGATTATTATAATCAAATAACGACACAACTTGTATCACAGAACATGCGACAGAAAAAAAATTGACTGTGAAGTAAAGTCAAGAGATTTACTACCTTTGTAAAATCAGTCGCACCAATGGAGCTTGAATGAAATAAAAATAGAGATAATTGAATGAAATAAAAACCAAGATTGTACCTACCCTACCATAAGTTTTCTAACCATTTTTTTAACATCCGTTTCAAGCAACCATATTTTATCATATAAACAAACAAAAAATGAATTAAAACCTCTTACTGATTTTGTAGATTTCCGATTGATGTTTGCTCGGTTAAAAAAATTGGTGAATTCGATTGTGGAACCATAAGAATATCCGATTGATTTTGTAGATTTCCGATTGTCTGGAACCATAAGAATATGTGATGAAAGATGATGGTATTTTTTCGATGATGATTGTTTAGATCTGGAAACAAGAAGGAGGAAAAGATGATGGTATTTTTTCAGATTGATTCATAATCTGACGTGATGATCATAATTTTTTTATGGAGGAAAAGATGATGATTGTTTAGATCTGGAAACATATATTTTGAGAGAGAAAATGATTTTTTTTACCTATTAGATGTTGCATAATATAAGGAACATTTAATGTAAATGGTTAAGATGAAATTCTCTTATTGCCCTTTAACCAATTATTTAATGTAATTTGATATTACAATTAATTACGATTATGCCACAAGCCTTAATGACCATTGATAAAAAAAATAAAGGGCCTAGATTGACTTAAAATGGTTCTGTAAAGTTCTGCATCTAAAATGGGTTCTCAATATAACACTTCACTTTATGTATATACATATGATACAGGATATGTGAATAGGTACCACCACTATTCATCAACTTCATCTGCCAATTGTTTCAGAGTCTCCGGCGTAAAACTCCGCATTCCCAGCTTGTTGATCAGAAATTCAATTCTTTCTCGGCCAAGAGCTTTAGTGAAGATGTCCGCCAGTTGATACTCCGTATTGACAAAGTAAAGTTCAATCACCTCATTCTCAACATGCTCCTTGATAAAGTGAAATCTGATATCTATATGCTTTGATCTGGAATGTTGAACGTTGTTGCAGCATAAGGCAATAGCACTTATGTTATCATAGTACATTGGAATTTTGTTGATGAAACAAAGCCATAGTCGTTATAAGCTATGATCTTATCCAAGGATTTGAGCACAACAGTCGGACAAAGCAATATATTCAAGCTTCCGTTACTGGTATCGCTCAGAGCTTTTTCTGCCTTTTTGATGACCAATGTAAGTCTATCTCAAAATATTGCATATACCCGATGTGTACAGCCGTCTTGTATCTAGACAAACCAGCATGATTGCATCTGCAAATGTGTTTAGAGCAATCAAGAATCCTTCGAATAACCATAGTCCCCGATTAACGGTTCCTTTCTAGATATTCTAATGATCCATATTTACTGCTTTAAAGTGCTTTTCGAGTAGCCGGGGTGAGCCTGATACCGAGAACACATGCATATAGAAAATTATAGGTCAGGTCTACTGGCTGTGAGATAAAGGAGGGTGCCTATCATACCACGATAGTATGATGGATCAACGGCTTTCCCTTTTTTATCCTCATCCAGTTTAGATTTCCCCACCATGGGAGTATCCACTGGGTCACAAGAGTCAAAACCGTATTTCTTTAAGGATTCAAAGGGAAATATTTTGACTGGTTAATTAAAGTGCCTTGGAGACTTTGAGAACTTGTAGTCCCAAGAAAATGATTTTTTCCCCAGCATGGACATCTTAAATTTTGAACACGTGATTTTAGAAAATAGGTCACAAAGTTTAGGTGTAGATGCAGCATGATGTTATATCGTCATATATTTGTTACCCGATAGCAGTTCCTTGCCGTCTCTGAGTAATGTTACAATTTTCGCTAATGTAGTGGGATCCACTGAACCTTTATGATATCTTGGGATATCAGGAACGAAGACAACATGTCATTTACACGAGGTAGAGCTTATTTCAAACCATTAAAGGAAGCTTTCTTAAGCTTTGCACGTGATTTGGTTGTTCTTTATCCACAAAACCCATTCAGCTAGCTAACATAAACTTATTCCCGCAGATTACCATTTAGAAACGCAGTCTTCACATCCATTTGGTAGTTAGACCATGTTCATATGAGCAGCAAATGTCGGAGAAAAATTCTAAATCTTGCAACCGAAGCAAAAGACTCTTCAAAATCAATTCCCCTATTTGATGGTAAAACCACGAGCCACTATCGAGCGCTTTGTTCTTTAGTATACCTCCCAGTTCGTCTAGTTTCACTTTGTATATCCATTTCAAAGTAATAACCATAACTTTATCTGGTCGGGGTACGAGCTCCTATACTTCAAGACGTTCTAACTCATTGAGTTCTTCTTGCATTGCTTCGATCCAGCAAGCTTGAGTCACAACATCTTTATACGTCTTGGGTTCAACAACAGTAAGGAAAGCATCGTAGTAACAGAAAAGAGCTTGCTCATGTAATTGCAGCCTTGTAGAAACTGGTTGTTAGGTTTAAGAAAAAGACTCGGTCACCCCATGTATTTTCATGTTTAGCATAGCTCGTAGTTTTGTTAGTAATAGTATAATTTATGGTGTTGGGCCGGGTGTTTACCCACTGTAAGCTCACACCATAGCCCGTCTCATAGGCATTTTGTAAGACATATTTAAACCCTCTCCACACATGGAGAGGGTATTGGAAGAAATCATTTTACACACACTCTTTAGTGTGTTTTACATATTCTCTCCATCCATCTCTTTCTCTCTCTAACTTTCTCTCTCTAGTTTATATTGTGTGAAAATATAGGAACCTACAATTGGTATTAGAGCCATGGGGGCGGATTGAGTGTTTTGTTGTTGTGGTTATTTCTGCTTATTAGTTTGGCTTATTTTACCTTATTTTAGTTACGGTTTATTTTGGTTTTGTTCATTTTTTTCAAACGTTTCAAATTTTTTACTAAAAATAAAACTAGTTACCTTATTTCTTTTGTTGGCCTACTATTTCACTTTGATGTCGGATAATTTGATATGGGCTTACATGGGCTTTTTGTTTTGATGAACTTTGGAAACAGGTTAAAAAACTTTTTGTGGAGTTTAACATCTTATTTGATAAATCTATATCATGTACTATATTTTTAGAGTTTGTGTTATTCTGTTTAGAAGCCCACATCGTTGGTTTTTATTTCTTTTGGTAGAACGGCTTAAATTTTTATGATTCGTGGTTGATTATTGTTGTTATTTGAGCTTAATGGTTCGGCTTAATTGGGCTTTATTACACTCAGTTCACTTTCTTTTCTATTTGCTTATGTAGTTTACAAACAAATAACTTCTATACCGAAAAACCTCAACTAGCAAATCTTAGTTTTAGTTCAAAACCTTCACGTGCTATCTTTAGTTCAAAATCTTAGTTTTGTTGGTTGCGTTTTGGCTGGAGACAAGAGAGTACCAAGTGAAAATGACTCATTGAAAGTGACTTGTGGTCCCAAAAAGTACAAGCTGCGTTTTGACTTTTCTCATTGCGTTTTGTCTCCAAAAGACTGCGTTTTATGTCTACATGTTGCGGTTTGCCTCCAAGAAGGGTTGCGACTTGAAGCATTACGATTAAAAATTTGTTGCGGTTTGTCTCAAATGGAAAGTTGCGATTTGTCTTCTCAAGTCTTGCGTTTTGTCCGAGATTAACACATTGCGTTTTGCATACAAGTATTGTGTTGTGTTTTGTCTCTTCAAGAGCATTGCGTTTTGTCTCAAGTAAAACATTGCGGTTTATCTTCTAACAGGAACAAAGTCTATCGTAATTTGTTACTTATCATTGAACGAAACCTTGCTCAAAATTAATCAATCCTACAAAACATGAATTAAGACCAAGTTTTTAAGCTCAAACAATTAAGTTTTGAGTTGTTTCGAGTCGTTTCGGGTTTTACGGTTTCGAGTGTCGCTAAAGTACGGGACTTATTATCTATACCATTTCGATCGCGATATTGCAACGATCAACGTGGTATATTCAGTTTTCACCGACGACAACCATAGCATTCCGCGAGAAGAAAAATAGAATCGTTCCATTGATAAGATAATTTTCAAACGAAGAAGAAAAAGTCTTACGAGGGTAAAGTTGTTTTTTATTAATTATAATTCGAATTTTACACTTTAAGCCCCTCAACTTCTAAACAATATTCATATTTAACCTTTAGATTTTAAATAGTTTCACTTGTAACCTTTAGCTTAATAAAGATTTACTAGTAATCCTTAAACTTTACAACCTTTTAAATTCTAACCTTTTACTTTCAATTTTTTTTTAGTTTTACATTTTAGTTAGTAATTATATAGTATATACTATATATAATATATATATATATATAAATATAGAATATATATATATATATTTCCTAGTTTTACATTTTAGTTTGTAGATGTTTTTTTTACTATTTGTCCCATTTAGTGTATGAAACCTTACACCATTAGTCCTTATCCTTATAAGACAGCCCGTTAGTCCTTAAAAGTGAATCGTTATTGCACCGGTTGTCCTTATTTGTGTTTTTAATCAACCGTTTCTCATTTTAAGTTCAATAATTGTGCACCATTCGTCGTCTTCGCTCATTTTTCGCCAACAAAAGCTCAAGTTCTTCAACGACAACAACGATCTCAACATCAATTCATTATTAATTTATGGTTTCTTCTTGATTTTTTTAAATCCCGTAAAAGATTATTCTTTTATCGGTTTAAGTCATAGATTTGTAAAATCCCGTGAACGTTCATTGATTCATCATAACCACAACAAAATCACTTAATCTACTTAAGATCCTTAATTTAATTTCACACATCGAATTTCAATGGAATCTTCAAATTCAAATTCAAAAGAGAGAGCTGCAACTGACGCAACGTCTCGCAAAACAAAGGCACTCCCACTGCATGGCATGGTTTGAACAGCTCGAGAACTAGTCATAGAAGGAGTCGAACATTGTCAAACTTTCAACTCGAACCGAAGTCAGTTGGGAGATCATCAACAACCGAACGGAGTTCATTTAAGAAGGAAACGTCGAGTTCAATTTAACATCGAACGAGTATTTTTCTAGTTAAAGCCGAATAGTCATGTATTTGGTTTTTCGGTTTCGAGGGCAGTGTCGTTAATCTTACGGGTGGTCTTAAGACTTCTATCATTCTTGATCGTGACATGTCTCTTTTCGATCAAGTGGTTATGTTTATTTATTACGACGATAACCGTACAACACCGGGGATTTTAAAAATCAAAACGTTTGCATCTATTCTAATGGTTTATCAGGTTATTTAAAACAATGAGACATAGCACAGGAGGGAACACGTGTGTAATTATTAACATAACTTAACTTTCTTTTCCATTTTAGTCCCTGGGATTTTATGACTGGACTTCTCATAGTACTTTGTTGCCTTAATAACCCTTTTGTCGAATTAGCCTTTACACGGTAGTCCTTAATTGCTACATTTCAATCCTTACGTCTCAAAGCTAAACGTTTGTGCATCGTTCATTGTTTTAGCTCAACAAATCGTTCATGAAAGTTCAAGTTCTCCGACAACGACAATGTTTTTCACAACAACATTTTTTTATTATTCCCGGTTTTTCTTGTTTATTAAAATTCCGTAAAGTCGATTCTTTTTGCACGGTTGAAGTCATAGAATTGTAAATCCCATGAATGTTAATTGATTTCAACAACACAACAAACACGATACATTACACTAAAAACGATCCGAATAAGATTCACTAAAACGTCAAAACGGCTAAAGATTCTGATTAAAATGACAAGTGATCACGGAGTTGATTTGGTATCACTTTGTTAAGTTTAAACTTAATTTGGTTTCACTAGTTCGGTTGACAAAAATTATCTAGTTCGGTCCTACTCGTTCGGTCCTCCTCATTCGGTCCTACTCGTTCGGTCCTACTTGTTGTTACTAGTTCGGTTCCTCTTATTCGGTTCAAACTAGTTCAGCCGACAAAGATTAACTCGTTCGGTCCCAACGTGAGTAAAGCTCGTTCGGTTCACTTGAATATTCTAGTTCGGTTGACTTGTTTGGTCCTAGCTAGTTCGGTTCCCAAAGAAAATAGCTAGTTCGGTTCCCAAATAAGAATAGCTAGTTTGGTTCCCAAAGTAAATAGCTCATTCGGTTCCCAAATAAGAATAGCTAGTTCGGTTCCCAAAGTAAATAGCTCGTTCGGTTCTGCTAGTTCGGTTATCTACTTCGGTTCTTCTCGTTCGGTTCCAACACAAAGTATCTTGTTCGGTTCTAACTACTACGAAACTCAAATTTTCAAAACTTAAAAAGACACATTTTTGAAAGGTTTTTCACAAAAAATCTTGTACAACTAGTGTTACTAACCCTATAGGAACAATAAAAATAAAAACTTTAAGGTTTTTTAGCCAAAAAAATTTTAAATCAAGATTTTGCTCTTTGTAAAGGTTTTGAACACTAATCAAAAGACAAACACAAAAACTAAACACACCACTCCATGGCTCTTGATACCAATTGAAGAAATATGTAATCTAATGATCTACCAAGAACAAGAGAAAGAGATGTGGGTTGTGATGGATGGAATAGATGAATTGTATTATGTGTGTGAAAATATGGAAGAAAATGAAAACAACCAACCCCTATCCAAGGCTAGGAGAGGGCTTAAATACTTACATGATGGCCGGCCCATGTGCTATAATGGGCTTCCCATGGGCCTTGGGCCGGACTAGATTACTAATCTAATCATTACACTAACTACAAGCTAAGACTATTACAACTTAGAAGTGACTGACACTTTTTGTGTTTCCAACAGTGCGAGTGCTATAAATAGATCTATTAGGACTGATAGCCCCCGTCCGAGTTTGGTAATTCTTACTTGACCGACTGGCTGGTTAAAACGGACATATATCATGTCGGACTTGTTAGGTGGTCTTTGGTTGGACACCATTAGGGCAAGCCTTACTTAGCATCTAGTATGCTACATACCTTATTTAGATTCGGTGTCATGAGCTTAGTGCAACATAAATATACTTAGTGATATTGTATGTGTTATAATATTCACACGTTTCTTTAAACCTTGTGGTCCACTTATACGTTAAACTTAAACATGCGAATTCAACAACTTTATGTTGATATTTAAGCATGTTTCTTAGGTGCTTAGCTATGGAACTCCTCTTGATGTGCTATGTGGAGTCTACTTGCAAAATGGCTTCAATTTTTTAAGACTTATCTACCATTCATACTCGTTGTTTTTTACAAACTTAAATTATGATTGTTGGGAATTCACTTTTACGTGACGACATTACAGAATTACTATAGTTTATCATAGTCACATACTCAAGGACTAGAATAGGCAACTATGTATAGTTTAGAGGCGTATGGGCTATATATACCCCCTCTATGGCTTTCATAGAGGGGTTGAGTCATTATTTTGGTGTTGAGTCATTTGTATCCTTCATTCATTATCCATCTAATATCAAGTTCATCTTCCATCTCACTACTCTCTCTCTCTCTCTAAAATGGCTATCATGTGGTTTGACTCACCAAGACCACCGGATCATAGTTTTCATGTTTCTTCAATTGGTATCAGAGCCATGGCTACACACTCTTGGGTCGGGTTTATCTTTATGGTTCGTTTGGTCTAGTCACACTTTCAGATCTGTCGTTGTGTTGTTTAGGTTTTTAACAGCTTATTTCGTATCTTATTTTTCTGTTAAAAAGGTGTTCGAATTTGTTTTTTTTATGTTACAAGAAATTGTTTATAACAGTTTTTGTTACATTTTTTATGAGTTTATTTTGGTCCTTATTTGTTTTTCAATAGTCTTAAAATAAATCAGATCTGGTCTGGTCATGTTTTTTTTGTTGGTATCTCAAGATGACAAAATAACAAGAAGACAACAAGGACGATAGTGACAACCGAACGAGTTCAACCAAACGAGTTCAACCGATCTAGTTCAGTCTGTAAGAACCGAACGAGTTTAAGCATTCATCAACCGAACGAGTTTAACATTTGGTACAACCGAACGAGTTTCACATTTGGTACAACCGAACGAGTTCATACTTTGTTCACCGATCTAGTTAAGATTAGTTCGAACCGAACGAGTGTACACCCTTGTGGACCGAACGAGTTTTATCTGTGTGAACTGAACGAGTGTACACCCTTTGAGAACCGATCGAGTAACTTTATGAACCGAACGAGTCATATGCAAGAACGAACCGATCTAGCAAAGCCAGTTGGAACCGATCTAAAATGGAATCACAACTCAACCGAGTCAACTCGGTAATTACCGACTTGACCCAGGTCAAACTCAATGAGTCCGAGTCAAGGTCTAACGTAACAGAAATAAAGAATGAAGAGACTGACTCGACTGATCCACACATCAATTACAACCATCAACAACATTCATCAACCAACACAGCCTCAATATAAACCCATCGTCACATCAAATAATCTAATCTCAATCTCCAAACCACACATAAACACTCGAAAATTATTAACATAAATGATCTCAGCCTCCTTTTCGATTTGTGCCTCATAATAATGACCTCATAAAGATCAAACACTCGAAAGGAATAACCATCATCAATCTGTGAAAAGAAATTACTCTCTTCTTTGCTATCTGAATTTAAAGAAAGACTTTTAACAATTATGTTAAAGTCAATCCTTGTTTCGTTGGAAATCAAAAACATAACACACCTACCCGAGACCACATTCAAATGATCTTGAAGCTCGTTCTTCTTGTCGTGGTTGGCTTCAAAATTAGTGATTAATAAGGGTGTTTGTTATTCGTGCATCTTGGTTTTTTGAGTATGAATGCATTAGAAGAGGTATGAATTTTTGAATATTTTTCGAAATGGAAGAGATGGATGTGATCTGGTTTGGATAGATTAGATGGTGGCGGATGAAAAAAAAAGGGGGATTGGGGTTATGAGTGAGAAAATTTAGGGAGTGAGATAACGGCCTTATATCCCTAAGTTTGTGTTGGATCGAGTATGGTTTCAAGTAACAGGCCGGATATGTGATTTTGGAATGGGCCGGTGATTCTAATAAAAATCATGGGCCAAGTTTTTTTTTGTGATAATGATGGGCTGAGTTTGTAATGGACCCTGGTACAACAGTTTAAGTGATTAAATGTTTCATATTGAAACAAAATTTGGCTAAATGATTCACTTAGGATGACTTTTTGCCATATTCAGTTGTTAATGGATACATTTGCGATTAAATGATTATCGGTTACATTCGTGATTTAAAATGACAAAGTGACAAGATTTGTGACGAGACCAGGATCAATTTGGATAAAGAATCATGAAACTTAAAGGCTAGATTTGGAATTAAATTTTATTAAGTGACTATGGAGTTGATCGGATATTACTTATTTGAGATTGAAGTGGCATTTTACGAAGGCGTGTACTTATTTTATCTTAAAGTCGGGGTTGGCTGGATGCATAATTTCAATGATAACTTGCTCGAGCTTAATTTAAGTTGAAGACTTGGTTTATCTAGTTTCCAGCAGTCAATGGGGAAGATGGTGATGACCTGGTTTAACTATAACTTATTGACACACACAAAACTATACGACATATATCTCTTTATATACTAGAGATATTAGGTTTACAAAGGATAAGTATTAGGAAATAAACAAATCTTCCTAACTTTTATAATTATCTTCTAGGAAATCTTCTGTAATCTTCCATCTTTTGAAGAATTCCTCCTTTGTCTTTTAAGTCCTTCATCTTTCATATGTTTTGTCTTATCAACTCAAATATAATTCCCAACAATCTTCCCCTAGTTGATAATGACAAAACCATATAAGCACAAACTTCCCCTGAAGCTAATATATATATGAAAGAATAAGGATCCATGCAATTCCACCAAGGATCTGTAAGTTGCACATCTTCTTTGTAAATCTTCTTCCCCTTTTTGTCATAATCAAATAGGGGACTAAAGTATGCAACTTTGATTTCGACAACCACAAACCACTATCACACTTCTAATCCAGCCTTCCAACAACTCAAATTACCCTCCATGACGCGCCTTAAGATAAATGAACTTGAGCAGTAGAAACTTAAACTAGCAGTAGTAATAATGACTTACAGTAGTAAAAACCTTCACCTCATGTGGTGCATGTAAATGGTTAAACATTTTAACAATAAGCTTCCCCTGAAACCCATATGTTAACCATTTCTTGAATCTTCAATTCTGTAGGCTCTATGTAATGATTACTGATGAAGAAAACTAAGTATAACGAACTTGATGCTGAAGTAGAATAACCCAAACTTGTGTCTTATATCTTGTACTATCCACGTGACGTCGAACTTATAAATAAATCTGTGAAATATAAGTAGATCGCAACCTCTTTGTCAAAATCCTTATCTTCTATGAGACACTAAGCACAACAACGTAACTCCTTATAGTGATAGCAAAGACCTATTGCTAGATTTGACAAGTCTTCGTCACAACATTGAAAACACAAACAAGTTACCTCCAAATGTTGTAAGCCATTTGAGATATGATAAAACAAAAACCTGTGAAACTCCACTTCAACTCCAAATAAGTGATAATTAATCATCTTCGTAACCAATTAAACCAATAAATATGAGCCTTTAAATTTGTTAAGAACATATTAACCAAATCCAAAAATTTTCTTCCTGTGTGTGTCATCCGATAACCAAAACCATGAACTGTCCGATATCTGATGATACTAGCAGTATTAATATCATCAAGCAGTATTAACTCTCTTTAAACCCAATGCTAGCAGTACTAACTGACAGTATTAACATTTAACTTACTACTGTTATAGACAAACAAGCAAGCAGTATTAAATCTTCCCCTGAAACCAAGCAGTACTATCAAACACAAAGCAGTACTAACTTTGGTTTAAGTCCAACAGTAGTAACTGCTAAACCTAGCAGTACTCATACACATAAATCAAATCACGGCAGCATAAACCATGTATCTGAGCAACATTAAGTCTTTTAAGCCCAATAGTAGAAGTAAGCCAGTAATTAGGTTTCCAAGACCTTAACATGTACAGTTGCTTTCTTTCTTCTTTAATAGCACTAAACCAGTAGCATAAAAACTCATCTTTGAACTCAAACAAAGTAAGCTTCCTTTGGCAGTACAAAGTGAAAATAGGCAGCACTATTCTTTATGAATCTCAGCAGTACTAATAACCACTGTTTAAGGATCCCCCCCCTTTTTTTTTAAGCATCTAGACGACGTTTTTTTGTGTCACAAATCCGTCACAAATTAGCATTAATACTTGTTGTTTCAACTTGTATCCCATGAGACCTGCTGCTTTATCACTTGTTGCGAAACCCTAGATGATTTGAATCCTTTGAATCGATTCAGACCCTTATTCGGTTTTTGTAAACCCCACGCTTCTTTGATCTCCTTGTGTCTTCTGATTTCTTGTCGTGATGTAACAATATTAACCAAACGAACCAAGAACATCCAGATCTAAGAATCATATAATGAAACGCATCAAAGACATGAGATCCTTATTATTAAAACCGAAAACCATACCTTCATCTTCACCGAATTTTCTCTTTACCGAAAATCATAAACATCACCAAATTTCACTTGTAGCCAAAACAGAACATTCGAACCTTCTTTTTCTTCATAGATGCGACACCAAAACAAACCTTGTTGATCCTAGATCAAGAGCCACCAGGCTCTGATACCAACTGTGGAGATCGTTTAAGCCCATCTAGGATATGTTTTACAGATAATATAAATATGCAGCGGAATATAAAGAACAGTATATTATCAAACAAGGTTTTTATTCTCATACGTTTCCACCTTGCCCCAATTCTATTCCTTGGAGCTACTAACTAACTAATTATTAATCTAACTACTAACTAAACGTGTACACACACATGTTTTTCTAGACTCTCATTGGGAGAGTTCTATGTTTTCTGGATGCCTAAAACCATATGTCTGATATCTCTTTATATACTAGAGATATCTAGGTTTACAAAGGATAAGAACAAAATTTAAAAGATAAGAACAAATAATATCTTTCTAACATATAATATTATCTTCTGTATCTTTATCTTCTTAAGGAGATCTTCAAAATCTTCCATCTTTTGAAGAATTCTTCTTTTGCATTTAAGTCCTTTTGTTTCATTCTTTTATTCACTTTGTCTTATCAAATCAAGAATCCCAACACAAGCTCAACTGAAACAAACCCGAGAGATCAAGTCAAGTCGATTTCTACCACTACTGAAGCTGATTCATACTCGATACGCCGTATTGGATCATCCCAATACGCCGTATCTACTGGACAGAACAGTACACTATTGTACAAGTCAAGACAAATGACGGTTCCTTTTACAAGTCGTT